>JAMKCH010069360.1:0-10499 GCA_023653785.1 Ophioderma brevispina
GTGATTCTGGCTGTCATGAGTACTCCAGCGTTATGCGGACCTTGTGCTTTTCTGGGGGGAGCTGGGAGTGGAAGGACCTCTTAATACTAGCTTAAATAGCTGATTAACATGTTTGGCATGAAAAGGGGGGCCGGGGGTGCAAACCCGAAAGCGCCCCCAAGATAATGTGCCAGGCCACCAGTCGGGGGAACTCTGTGCACCCTATAATTCCCCCCCCCCATATGCCCACCCAACACCTTCAAAATGTCCAAAGGACTAAGGGAGCGGTCCTTATTTATGCCGGGGGGTAATTGAGGATTTCACCTTTTTCGAGCAACAATTTCGCGTTCCCGGATGCCCCCTCACTTCCGTTAAAAAATTCACCACTCCCCTTGATTCATTCAAATTCATGTTTCCCCTCCCCCTCTCTCTTACAACAATTTTTCACAAGTTCCCCCTAAAACCTCCATACCCTTGGCGTAAATAATTACCCCTCCCTAATGTACAAGGGAAGGAGGATGCCCGGGTGGTGGAGGGGGGGGAGGATTGGCCCGGGGACGGGGGAGGATGCCTATAGATATTTTCATGAGAAACAGATTGAAAAATTCCTCACCAGGATAGCGACATACTCGAAGAGTTTACCATGCTGGGAAGAAAAAGTGGGAATCTATGGGAGATCCTCGAAGGAAATTTGTAATGATTTGGTGAGGGAATCGGAGACTTTTCAGATTAAAGTACTTAAAAAAATTGTGGGAAATGCGGAAACCCTCACTCTGGGGAAATGATACATTTTTTCCAGCACGGAAGTTACCTTTGCGGGTTTATAAAAAATCATAAATTCCCCAAAATAGCCTTGGCCCTTGAAAAAAAAAAAAAAAAAAAAAAAAAAAAAAAAAATTGCCAATTATGCGTTTCTCGTCACATTTTTTCAGCCCATAATGAGGGAACTATGTCATTATTCATTATTTGGTACATGCGTATTGTTACAGTTGAAATTAACCACCTACAGGCGGGGGTGTATTTTCGACAAAGTAGTACGAACAAATATTGGGTCTATTTTCATGATTTTTAGACTAATTTCTGAGACTTACGGACAGCTTTCCTTGAGAAAAATTTAATAATGAGTTCCCAAGGCCTTATGTAAAAATTGTAACACATTTCAATGGGTGGTAAACTGAACATTTCATAATTCTCAAATGATGAACCCCAGGCCCTGGGCGTTTATCAGATCATAGGGGTATTATTATATCGCCACTTGTTCAAAATAACCGATATCAAGTTCGATCAAAATGCCACAACTTACCTTCTGCTTTGCTGGTGATGATTTGTGCCAAAAGTTGCTCACATATATCACCATAAACTCTTCGTCTCAATGTCTTTTCATGGGTAAGATCAAGAGAAGATCAGTAGATTCCCACAGTGCATTGCTTTCAATGGAGGCTTTCTTATACAGGTACTGATATGAATCGTTAGTGATGAAACATGGCTAATCCTAAATGACATTAATGATAAACACTTGCATGTAAAGTGTTTCATCTCTAACGATTAACATGACTACCTGTACAAAAAAACTTCCATGGAAGAAGTGAATTGTGGGAAGCCTATGATATCTTCTCTTGGTAAGATATCTCCTATGCTAATTAAACGATCCCATTTCACTACAAAAGTACATAACAATGTAGGCACTAGGCCATGTAGGCACAAATCTGTCCTTTTGCATAGTACAGAGTTTAGGCTGCAAAACAGTGCCACATTTTAAGCAGAATGAACAGATATAGCAAAGATTGTGTATGGGGCATGCACTGACATTTTGAGTTTGAATTCCCATTGTCTAGGCAAGTTGCGGTCCAGTTTGTCAGATCCTGTGTGACGTTGAATTCCTGTACACTATATGGACCAGAGAGGGGGGCCAACCAGTCAGATCAGAGCAGATGATATTACGATCCGGGTACCCAAATTCAGCCAAAATAGAGCAACTAGTTTCCACAAATTCCAGGTTCACTTTTTATTTCCCAGCCTTCAAATTCTCTAAAATCATGCTGAAAATTGGTCCAATGGCCTCTTTTTAATATTAATTCACTCAGCAGCAATGTCAATGAATTTATGTCCGTTGCAGAACCATACAATAGGACGGTTATAGAACAGGGATGTGCTGTGGCTGCAGAGCAAGTATGTTGTTGCATACAAACAGCACTGGCATCTATGTCCGGTCCCCTATAATATCAGAATATCGACAACTGCTTGGTCAGCACTCGTATTCATGCAAACTACCAACACAGCTCCAAGCACTGATACTTATCTACACCGTTGTCTGAGCTGACTGCACTAAACTGAGAAAGTCTGCAGGCTGATAAACCAAGACACCAAAGCATAGGTGCACACGGTGTGGCAGCCAATTCACAAGTGATACCTGATCCTCACTTGACTGTACAACAGGAATGAGGTCAACCTTGCAGTATAATATTGATTTATGAAGGTGCAGGCTAGGATGAAAACAGATGTTAGAGGGTCATATGTCAAACCTTGAACAGGTACTTTAAATTTAGCCAAGATAAACTGATAACAGGTGTAACTGTTTATTCCAAGCCCAATACTTATTATCCCCATGTGAATTTAACATCTGGTTTTGAAGGCACATTCAATTTAGTGGTGGAAATAGAGGTCCAATTAAGATTTAGCAGGCCAGGCAATCTACAAAAAATACAAATGTTTGGTGTACAGGTTTTTTTTTATAAAAGGGAGGGGCCCTTTTTTATTTATTATCCAAAAATAGGTCCTTATCATTTATATATTGTGGTGGATGCTGCCTGAAAAAAGGATTTTTTTATTCTGTCATTAACACCTGCACACTCCTGTTATTGTATAAGGGGATCCACCCCCCTGAAAACCACTTTGCCAATGGAATTTTTTACCAAAACTCTGGTCATTGATGGGGTACATCACACTAAGACGTAACAAAAATTGAAACTTGGTTGTACCGATTCAAAATGGCATGCACGGCAGTCCAAAAATGATTTTGGGGATTCGCACAAAATTCTCCCGCCGAAAAATGGAAAACCACTTTCCCAAATTTTCCATAAAATTTGAATAGGAGAAAATAAATACATAATACATTGCTGCAATAATGTGAAAAAATAAAATACTCCAGTACGATTTAAGACATGGGCTTAGGAAGTGGGGAGCTGGGCACCCCCAATAATTTTGGTGTGGGGCTCAAATACCCTTGAGCCCCCCAATAATCTTAACACTTTAACCAAACTGAACATTAAATTCCAAAGCTTCACCCTCCCCCAGTGGCAGCGCCAGACTTCTTTTTCTGGGGTAAAACCGGGAGAAAAGTGAAATTTTTTGGGGAAAACTTCCAATTTTTAACAAATTTTGGCCCCAAATCGCTGATATTTGCCCAGATCTGCTGATTTTTGGCCCCAAATTGCTGATTTTTTGCCAAATATCTGTCATATTTCTTCTTGTTGGGGGGAGGAAAAAATAACCCCCCCCCCTTTCGCTGTCAGCACCACTGCCACCCTACCCATTCGGCACCTCGTGGTGCCCCCCCCCCCAAATCCTGAAAATCTTCCTAGCCAATGTAAGAGGCAAACAAGTTTTGAATAGCGCCAAAATGCTTGTGCGCTAATTAGCATAAAAATGTCATGCCCGTTTTGATTTTTTTTCGAACCAAAATATGTGCAACTGATAATCGGGCAATTGCATACAATTTTCGGCAAAAAAAAATTGGCGTTAAAATATGGCACGTGAAAAAAAAATGTTGGGTCCATGTGGACCGCCCTTATAGTAAGCCTTCTATAGTACTGTCAACAAGCTAATTAGAGTAGGCCTAATAAACTAATATTGTGTAAAAAAAAAAATAAAAGAGACAGGAAATTTGGAAAAGCCTGTAGGGGCCTTATATAGTGCATATGGCATTGCAGTATAGCAATTATCACTTTTACCATCAAATCTGCAAGTTTGTTTCCCACAAAACTTGGTGGTGAGTGTGAGTGTATGCAAGTGCCAGGCTCTCATATCAAGTAGATAACAATGACAGACAAAAATCGGAGCAAGCACCTTTAAAGTTTATGACCAGGCAATTTTTTTTTCAAAATGTAAACAAATCTCACCCCCTATTTTTCATCGAAATCCATTTTTTTTTGCACTGTTGTATTGAAAATGGTTGTAGATGTAGTAAAAGACACCTGGAAGTAGCTATAACGTAACCCCTTTGTATTTTTCAAGCAGTGACGATTTTTATGCTTTGTTTACTAATAAAAGTCGGGATCCGACTTTTTTAGGTAGAAACAGTCGTAAATGGGATCTTCAAGACCGCTTTAAAATACTTAAGTGTCTGTTTTTCACAAAAGAACTGTAATATAAGTTGTTGATATGACCTAATACTAGCAATTTAGAGAAAAATGGGCATTTTGAATTTAAAAAATGACTAAACAATATGACTGTATAGATGGTTTTAAGAAATAAAAAGAAAATTGAAGCAGCGTCAAAAAAGGATGCAGGAAGGAACATTATTAAATATGACTTTGCTTTACTGGGCCTCAGAGACATTTCAAAATTTAAGTTTGATCAATTTTTACCATTTGTCCATGAAGACAACTCTAGTCTCAGGCACATAGCTTTTAGCCGGGCTGTTAGGGCTGAATTGGGTAGTTAACGCCCTTTTATTACCATGTTTTGTTTATCAATTAATTAAATACTGGTGGTCTCTTATCTGAACAGGCAATGCCTTTATGAACATAATTCACTCGTAATTCATGCTTAAAAATGTTATCTGTTATATAGCAGATGCAATTACTCTTGATTTGCACAGGGCCTGGATTTGCATAACTTTTCTGATAGTGACAAGTTCAAATTTCTAATGTCTGTTCAGGAGCAGAGGTCAGGAGTATGATTGCATAATTCCAGTCCTAGTTTATAACAATGCTTTGATAAACGTAAAGGGTTTGATATCTAATTTATAGTCATAAAACAGCCTTTGTTGTAGTACTTAGATTTTGTATATTCGTTTACTATATTTATTCTTTGTGTGCTTTGTAATTGTCTGTACTTATTTGTGTGTGGGATATGGTTAATAAACTAAACTGAAAACTGAAACATAGCCATGGGACAGGTCAGGAATATCTGACCAATAATCATGAGCTGATTCAGTAAACACACCCACCATCACAAACAAAAGTGTTGAAATAGATTATTACCGAGATTTCCTTGGGAACAAACTCCAATCAACCTGTACTATTCTTACCGACAACACTGGTCATGTTGGGTTCCAACTTGCAGCTGGCATTTTGCTATTCTTGGTTAAAGACATTTAAACCAAAAGTTGATTTGTTCAATTTTGTTACATGTAAAAGCCATAACATATTACCAAATTATGACTTCATTATGAGAAAAATAACTTTTTCTTTTTAATTTTTTAAAGACTTTTCTTGTTTTGTTGTTGTTTTTAATCGGTTTTGTCCCTGCTCACGGGGTGGCCGGATACACCAAACACTCAGCAATACTGCGGCGTGAGGATTTATTGGATCAAAAGAGAATGTTCAAGTCCAATAGAACTTTTTTTGTCAGAGGTCAATTTTTTTAGGGAAAAAAATCAGCCAAATTTCCATTTAAAATGATAACAGAATACTCTATACCAATAAAATATTACATATGCTAAATGACAATACGACAACCTTCTAAAAAGTACAGTTCTTGTGAGAAAAAAAATTCCCCAAATATTGCCTTTAGGTGACATTGGTAATTTTTTTAAATATATGGGGTCTTGGGTGACAACGCGTCGAGCTGAAAATTGGGGGGGGGGGTGCTTCACAGCCTTTATAAGGGTTTACCTCTGAGAGTGCCTATCCCCCTTCCTTGGGGTTGTATCCAGATTAAGGAGTTTCGTTAACACGACCCATCGGCCACACAATTATCTGACACTGTTATGTCTGGTATACTTCCATCATGGTATTTCCTGTTTTTAAGTACATATCCTATGCTACCGTTATTAATTATTGATCTCAATCCAAGTTTTGCCACGACTTGGGGATTGGATAGTTCTGGGAGCATTTCCCTTTTTAGTAATTACGTATCTATAGTTTGATCCCAATCCAAGTTTTGCGCGATGTGATTGGCTAGTGTGGAAGGCAGGAGCAAATGCGCCCTTTGAGAACTTTCTTAGCTTTTCTTGAGTTAAATCTTCAGGATTGGTTTAGCTATGAAGAAAGAAACATGGCTTATTACCACCTCCGGTCCGTGATTCCAAGATATTACGTTGATTTCACCACTTATAGATTTGTATAAACATATTATATTGTTAATAATATACATCAAGTCTGTGTGAAGTCAATTTATTGGAGTCTTTCTCGTATTTTATGAAGTTTGGGAGAGTACGGCATAAGGCCCGAGTCATCTCAAAGTTATCTGACGTGGACGGGACGGCAGCTAATAACTTCTAAATTCAACAGTGGCTCGAGAAGGGAAGATTTTGAGGCAAACCTAGCAGATTTTAGTTCATTTCTT
The DNA here is from genome assembly GCA_023653785.1 of Ophioderma brevispina. Classification (NCBI taxonomy): domain Eukaryota; kingdom Metazoa; phylum Echinodermata; class Ophiuroidea; order Amphilepidida; family Ophiodermatidae; genus Ophioderma; species Ophioderma brevispina. The sequence continues at coordinate 6,490 of JAMKCH010069360.1, forward strand.
ACCTTCTTGACCCCGACAGACACACTGCGAATTCGGAAACCCTCACGGAATATTTAAGCACAGGTTTATGCCGAAGATTTCCGAATTCATAAGTGTGTCTTATGGCTGAAGGATTGGTGAATGAGTGGTTTTAATTACTATTCTAAACGTTTTTGAGGCATTGTGATATTATCCCTCGAAATTGAAATTGGCGGAGGGGTTGTTGAATTGGTGACAGGAGGGATTTTTTGAGGGTATAACGTTCTCTCAATTTCACTTGAATCAGGTGTTGTAGACCACCTGCCGAGAAGGTTTATTGGACAAACAAGCCCAAACGAAATCCGCAAACCTTGTTTTGAACTCGCTTGCTATTGTAATTGTCCCTATAGGAAACCACGCTTTGAATTTCTGTCGTGCACGACCGAATTTACTAAATCATCATCTTATTATATAAAGACGGTGTATTCTGCTTATTCACTTGCATTCCAAATATGCAAAAAACCTGGGTTCGAAAAAAATTGAGGGTGCTTCTCTCTGGAAATCTCCTCATGTCTCTTTAACTATCATTTAATTTGTTAGGATAGCATGACATTATCTGTCAACAGCTTGAGCGCAGGTCATTGACCCTTGTATAAACTTGAGGCCAGGTTAATTATTTTCTGTGAATTTTAGGCCAAGTTTGGTATAATAAATCATATGCACGTGTGTTTTCTTTTATACTCATCATTTTTCAGCTCATCATTTGCAACTTGTGTTTTGTGACAGCCTGGTCCAAGATAATCCAGCAAGGACATGTGTTTCAGATCCTCCTACAATAAATGTTGTTACAATGAAAACCAATTATCCCATCGTCTTCTTGTATTCAACTGTTGCCGTGTACTCACAACACATCCATTTCGTAATATAAAATGTTAAGGCAACTTAAAATCATTGAGTATTTATAGGAATAGATATTATTTCCTTGAAATATCCGCAGCCCCAGACCATGGGTACACACAAGAACACATAGATTTGGTGCAAGCTCTGATTTGGTGCATAGACTTGAATTATTAAAGGTGCATTTTGTGAGGCTAGCAGCTCATGTTTTGTTTATGTTTCACTAGATATCCCCGAAAAAATTAATTTCCAAAATATCATCAGTTGATTCCGATAGAGCATTTTGATGTTCAGTGCCCAACAGGCCACTGTGTTGTAATTTTCTTCTAGAGTAGATCGCGATCGAATGCACACAAGATTAATTAGGGACACACACTATACTTATTATAGGTCAACGGTTCAGATAATATAACAAAATCAACTGTTTAGGTAAGTCGGGGGGAGGGAAAAAAAAAAAAAAAAAAAAAAAAAAAAAAAAAAAAAAAAAAAAAAAAAAAAAAAAAAAAAAAAAAAAAAAAAAAAAAAAAAAATAGTGCAGGCTCACTACCGTGCAGGCTCACCAAGCTTTTGGCCGGGGGTAGGTGAGTTCTCACTTTTGGTTTGGGTAGGGATATGCGGCCTGTTGAATTTTGAACCACTACCCGAACAATATACCAAAATGACAGATTTCCTACCCATCCTTATACCTGCTTTGGTGGAGCTGAGAGAAAGCTGAGAGAAAACTAACTGTTAAAGGTGCAACAAAAGATTTCAAATAACATATGCAACCGCTAGCTGATTTGAATGGGAGCGGTCACTCAACTGGTTGATCACTCTTCACATAACGCAAATCTTTAGAGACATACAATATTTTCTCCAATCCTTCTCCGTTATTTGCCTTTATATGCCTCAAAAGTCAAGAGCTGTCAAGATTTATGTTAGGCCTCTCTCAACATGAACATTTACTGCAAAATTTATGTACACGCAAAGGAACTCGCCATGCAGTCCCAAAGACCCCTCAGTGGCGTAGCTGCATGGGTCGGAGGAGGGGCTATACTCAGTGTTTACAGAGGGAATGAGGAAAGCCTACTGGGAAGAAAGTTCTCAGATAGCATCACAACGTTGGGCCACCGTTGGCCCAACGTCGCCCGCAACGTTGGGCCAACGTCGGAAAAATTACGTCGGCCCAACGTCATTTTGTCCGTCGGCCCAACGATGGACCTGCGTCGTATTTTCATAATTTTGACGTTGGGCCAACGTTATCCCAACGTTGTCTGGTGGATTTAGAAGTGCCCAACCTCTCGACACCAACCTCCTCTAAATTGGACAACTCTTACGCAGCTTTGTGTAAGCTCTTTATTAATATAGCAAAGAAGGCCATCCCACGTGGCTGTCGTCGCAGTTATATCCCATCCTGGGATGAAGAATGTGATACGCTTTACAATGATTTCCTGAATTCTAAACCCGGGGAAGAAGCATCATCCAAGGCTTCAGATCTGACAAGCTGCTTGGACAGGAAACGTCGTGAGCGCTGGGAGGAGACGGTCCAGGGTATCGACTTCACTCACCGTAGCAGGAAGGCCTGGAAGACTATAAACCGCCTCACCGGCAGAATTTCCAAACCATCGAAATGTCCAGTGACTGCCAACTCAATCGCTGAGCAACTCCTCGCAAACTCGTTTCAAGGACATTGACAAGGATCACACTCGCTCTGTTAAAAAAGAGATCACCAAACTTCGTCGAGCCCCTGGCGATGACGGGTCACTTTCAACATCCTTCTCACTAGATGAGCTCTCCTCTGCTATCAGCCAACTAAAGAGTGGAAAGACCCAGGGGCCTGATAACATACCAGCGGAGTTCCTGATGCACTACGACCCATGATGTCTTGAATGACTCCAGGAGTTCTACACATGTTGCCTCACCAACCAGTCCTTACCCAAGATCTGGATGAGGGCTACTATCATCGCTCTCCCAAAATCAAACAAGTCTGTCGACATTGGCTTGCCGACCGTAAAAAAGGCCAATTAATGCGACCACTGCCGACGTTGTTCCAACGTTGTTCCAACGTTGGCTTGCCAACCCCGACCAAACCTCGTAATGCTATCTGGGTTGAGGTAAAATTGGGAAATTTTGATGGGAAATCATGAAAAATCAGTCGTTTTTGGACGATACCCTCGATCGGGACGACTCAGTTTCCCCTAACCGGGCTGACTTTCCCCTGAACGCGCTTTTGCCCGCTCAGAACTGCTGTCTACGTCACTGGGCCACGTTGGCACGTATGGGTGCCATCTCTGGGGCGCCGAGAGGACAACACCCATAGATGGATTCTATGCCAACCTAATAGGCTATGGGCCACCTGGACCCCCCCCCACTCCCCCTTAGAGATTTTCATTCACTATGTTTTTCAGTTAGCCAGGACCCTCAGCTATCATAATATGCTTGTTTGCCATTTAATTAGTGGTGGGTGTGAGCGTTACGGCCGTTGCCATGGCAACGCAGTAATGAAAAACTTGAATTTCAGAAAATTCATATCTTTGCAAGTAAACAACATTAAAACACCATTCAAGTGTCTAGATATATGTATTTTGAGTTGTCCAGTTGATTGCAATCACAATCTGGGTCATTTAAGGTCATGATTATGGCGCAATTTTGGCCGTTGCCATGGCAACGCCCTCTTAAAATGGGATTTTTTGAGGAAAAAAACTATTTCATTGTAAATAGACAACATATAAATAACATCTAAGTGTCAAGAAGGATACAATTGAGCTGCCCAGTTTATTGCAATTATGATCTGGGACACCTAAGACCATTGTTATGCCAAAACAGCGTCATTACCATGGCAACACCCTCTTAAAATTGGAAAATTGGATTTTGTGATGTTTACATAACGAGAAACAATGTTAATTTAGTGATAGACTATGATATTCTTAACCATGTTTTTTCAGTTAGCTAGTACCCTTAGCTATCACAATCTTCTAATGTGCCATCATTTTGATGATATATATATGAGCAGCAGACCAGTTGCCATGGCAACACAGTATTGAGAAATTTAAACTTGGCAAAAATCCATATTTTTGTACAAATCAGCATAGAAACAAAATCTAAGCTGCTATTTTGATTGCAATCAAGATTTGGGTTATTTAGGGTAACGGTATGCCAACTGGTGGGGGTCGTTC
>JAMKCH010069364.1:0-14670 GCA_023653785.1 Ophioderma brevispina
ATTTCCGGATCCGGAATTTTTTTTAAACAAAGATGTGATTTTCTGATATGAAGACTTCGATTTGAGTTAGCTATTTCAAACAGTGACTAGTATATAGACAAGCATTATGTACATGCAAAAAACACAATTTGTTTGAAAATTGAGGCGCCCTAATCGGAAATCTCTGAGTCGGACTGTGAGCCGTAACAGTGAGGGTGACTGCTGATGAGACGTGGATAGTGCAAATAAACATTTAGGCCCGTATTCCAAAAAAAGGTGTTTAGCGCGATTTTAGCTAATGCGAAACGTTTATATGCGGAGGGATAAACGTATCGTTTTTTAAGTAAAAGCAATTCCAGAAAGGAGTTTAAAGTAAAGCAATTCAACTCCGCCAAAAATGACCGAGGAAATTATTTAAACTAGGTACGGGGCGAGTTTAAGAAGTGTTAGTGTGTGTTTCGCCAAGTGCACGGCCAGGCACTGTCCAATTGACACCAGCAATGGTGCATACCATTCTCGCCCAGTTGGCGCATCACTTTAAACGCTACGGAAAGTCATGATACACTTTGTGGCTCAACCATAAAAAATAAATAGGGTCTTTATCTTAATACATACACTAAAGTTAGCGTCTTTAATAACGGACGATGTTTTACTTGTGTTTAAATCTTCTGTTTAAGCAAGCAAATGATTAAAAAGATGTTTAAACGCGTTTTGCTAAACGCAATTTTAAATACGATGATTGTAAGCTAAAATCGCGTTAGCTAAACAAGTTTCTGAAATAAGGGCCTAAGATTTTAAAATTTTAAATTAAAGATTTATTTGTAAAAAACATAACCATGCATTTATGAACAGTGTATTGTGGTTATGAGGAAATTAGGTTTGAATTTTGTTAATACATTCAAAAGAGACAGCGTGGGAGCTGTTTTAGTAAACACATGTATTATTGAATGAAATTTAATTATTGAACCGCAAATATGCAATTGTGATATTTTCATTGCATCTGTAACAGGGATTGAGCCAGCGATGGAAAAAAAACATTGTCGTTAATTTTTATATAGGAGGGTGGGACGTGTTGATCTCTGTGAAAAATTTTAAAGCAAGAAAATTGACACAATTTATAAGTAGGGGGTGTGTTGTGGACGCGCTCAATACTTTATATTAATAGTCTAGCACTGAGTCTCATGAATACACTGTATGAATGGCACAGGGGGCGCTGCCAAATGTTTGGATAATACAGGCAATTGTGGCCTCACTCTTTGATGAATCGTTTATTAAATTTATCTTGAGGATTAAGTGGGAGTTTTGGGATCCCATTAAAACCGGTTTTAACCCGCAGAGTCTGGTCCTAAGCCCAGAGACCTAGAGAGTCGTGTGTATGATGCCCGCCCAGGGACAGGGAGAAGTGCAGTTCAGGAAATTCTTCCTGAGACGCATTCAAGGGGCACTTCTCGCTAGACCTTCATAACACGTTGATTACACTAATGGTGGCAGTCTCACCTGCTTTGTTTTATTGTAAAAAGGGCTATTTAACCTGAACAGGTCAAGACACTATCAGTGATTTGAAAATATTTGAAATTTTGCAGGAATAGCTTCAAAGTGAAGGATAAGTCTGTAGAATTATCATAAGTTACCTTTAAGCTGTAGAATTAACAGAAAAGGAAGAACACGGCAGTGTCCACGATAGGATTCTCCATTCAAGTACGTGTTGGAGTAAGTGGTCCGTTCGGACAGTAATGGACTAAATCTTCTGATTCGTCCTTATTAGGTTGCCTTCTGTTTATAATTTGCCAGGGTATGTTAGGATACCTGCTACTTGTACGTAAACAGGCATAAAAATATGTTTTGATGATTTTTTCGATTTGCTGAGTTAACAAATCACTGATAGGTCTTAACCATGCGCATAATTGGTCGTTTAATCCACTTATTTTGATGGATTGATACAATGTGTTTGGGTAGAGTTCAAAGCTTTGACCCCATGCAAATTGTCTATTTATTTAGTTTTAGAGAATTTTTAAAGCAGTGTGACTCAATTTTGACAACTGATTTAAGGAAAGGACATGCTAAACTCTTACCTCTGTATATAAAATCAGAAAAATCCAAAAATTAAAAAAAGCAAAAAATAAAAAAAATCATGATTTTTATGTTATAGCGCCCTCTATATGCCAAGCTCCATAGAAAGGCGTGTGAAACTAGATTTTTATGAAAATCATATTTGCCCACAATGACATTTTATCAAATATTTTACACAGGATGGAGTTGGTGAAGAATAATCCAAAATTAGGTTGTCAAAAGTGTGTCGGCCTGTGTATTTTTGTTTTATTCTTGGTTTATATAATAAATGAGATCTAAACGGCTGTGTAGTTACACATGTTGGTAATATATTAAGAAACTGACTCAGCACTTCAAAAAAGCAAATGGCAAGGACCAAACAGGGAAGAGCAGAACAATATTCCTGTAGTTTCTCAAGAATCATTGTTTCTTATGAGGAAATGGGACCACCTCAGCAGTATAGATGAAGAAAGACGGAGGTTGTTGTGCATCAAAATTGTAGTGTCAAAGGTAATACAATAGACTTAGTGCTCTTTGCAAAGAAAATCTAAGTTATGCGGGGAAGAATCACAGATGACCCAGATTGACCCTCTCTAACCATTTCTTTGTAAATTTTCCTCAAGTCAATTAAGCATAAGTCACACAATCACGTTCCATCTGTAAGAGTGGTGATCTGAAATGTAACATAATATGAAGTATTTGACCTTTGACCCTAAAACCATGGGTCAGCGATATAGAGCCATATTGACTTGTAGTGACCCCTCTAATAGTCATATGAGCGGGCTAAAAAGATTTTTTATTTGACCTAATTTTTAAATTTTCCAACTAAATATGTTTGACCTCTGTGACCCCAGATGACCCCGTATTGACTTCTTGACCCATTAACATTGAAAGGGCTCAAGCTTAATAATATGCATTAAAACCACAGGATCAGGTTGACTTCATCGGTAGGAGAGTATGATTTGAGGTGTAACGTAATTTGAAGTATTATAACCTTTGACCCCTAAAAACAATGGGTCAAAGTGATGAAAGTTCATGATGACTTTATTGATCCTCTCATCAAGTCCTATGAGATGGGATAAACAGATTTTCAGAACTAATTTAAATTACACACAGTAAATATGTTTGGTGACCCCTGTTGACCTCCAGATGACCCCATATGACCTCGTGACCCATAAATTTTGTAAAGGGTCTCAAAGTGATTCATATGAATGACTAACACGATCAGGTTACATAATCGGTGTACTACTCCTTTGCATTCATAGTAAATAATGTAATAAAATAATAAATTTTGACCTTTGACCCTAAAACCATGGGTCAAGTGATGAAGTTGATGATTGACTTTTAGTGACCTATCATCAAGTCCTATGAGATGGGCTGCTAAACTTAAACAGATTTTCTATTGACCTTGTTTAAATTTAACCACAGTAAATAACTTTGACCCCTGTCACCCTATCGTGACCTTGACCCCAACAAAGCATACTTTTGAAACCGTTCAATAAACATTGCTTGGACCAATGTGGTTAAATTGAGGCAAGGATGTGGAAAGAAGAAGCAATGAAAATGTCAGAAGAAAGAAGAAAGAAACGGTAAGAACACAGTAAGTTAGGCGATACAGCAATCTACAAAATAGGGAATTGGCATGCCAGGCCAGGACACTTAGGTGCTGAGAGAAAAAACCTACAAATTTTTTACAAGTCATTTTGGTGGTCTACGCTCAGTCCACTTAAAGGCCGACTCCTGATGAGGGGCACACTCAATTTTCAAACAAATCATTTTTTTTGCATTATACATATCCCTGTCAATATACTAACACTGTTGTGAAATAACTAAGCTCAATAGAAGATCTTGCAAAATAGGAAAATCAAAACTTTGTAATAAAATTCCGGAAATGATTTTTTTGTAACAGTATCCTATGGCACGTACTGTATACTGATCTCATAAATGTTTACTGCTGAAACATGGGAAATCTGATCATATAACTTAAGAATTAAGCATTTTAGGTTGACTATCTTTAGTTCGAGTGGCTATTTTTAATACACAAGTATATTTGCAAATCTTCTGAGTCAGCTTTTTAAAAGGTTGATATTTTGGGACACATCTAAGTATCTGGGGAGTTAGAGATAGAGAGGAAGGAAGGGTTCACTGAAAACTGCATTGGACTAGTAAACTGAGGTGAGAGGGTTCAATCCAGATTGGCTATTATTTTTTTCACGTCCATTCTGTTCTTGTTTATGGCAAAAGCCTTCAAATCTGTCATGTTCGTATTTTGTATTTAAAATGTTAAGTAAAGGTTTAATCAGAGGATTTGTTTAAATATATTTTTTGTGTATTATTGGAAAATAGTCAAAATAGAACTAAAGATAGTCACCTAAATGCCCAACTCCAAGTTTGAGATGTATTGGGTTTTTTCGTTTCCCATGCAGTAAACATTTTGGGGTTGGAGCATAACAGTGCCATGGATACTGTGTATCAACAAATTTCCGGATCCGGAAATTTATAACAAAGTGCGATTTTCTATTGACGGACATCGATTTGCGCTTAGCTATTTCACACAGTGTTTAGTCTATGGGACAAGCCTTAGAATATGCGGAAAAACCACAAAAGATTCTTTGAAAAATGAGGGCGCCCTCTCGGGAAATCTCTGAGTCGGCCTTTAACATCACCATATTTAAAAACGTGTCTGAAAAGGGGAATAATAAAACATAGGAACAAATTTAATATTCTTATTAAGGTATCACCGTGGGATTACTTGTTGTAATTAGGCCAAGACTAATAAAACAAGTTTTGTTCAGCAGGACGCAGTGCATTTGTTTAAAATGGGTCTTTATGCGCATTAGTTGTTAAGGTTTTTACTAACTTCAAGATTTTTTCAGAAAAAAATTAAAAAATCGGGCTGCCTCTGCGAAAAAACTTGTAAAAGGTGGGCCCCAAAAAATTGCAATAGAAAAATAAATCACAAAATCTTGCATTACGCATTAGCATTTTCTAAAACAAAAACAAAGAAAAGTGCATTTCACATTTCTTCTGACAAACAAATTTTTGGTCTCGTCTGCTTGTTATGTGTGAAGGAGTTATAGCAAAAATCACCACACAAGGAACATGTAACAGTTACCTGTATCAAAATTAAAGGGTGCTTGTTCCGATTTATGTCTAATCTTATGAGAGACTGGCACTGTACACCACTCCCTCAAGTACCGTGGGAACAAAACTTGCAGTTTTTGTATGGTAGAAGCAATAATGTTATATTGCAAGCACTATACTGTGCTAATTAAGGGTTTCAGAAAGAACGTTACCCTCCATGACGGACATTTTGCTTACTGCATCCAATCTTATCCTTGTTTTAGCTATTATTATGAAAACATGTACTTTTTTTAACATATGGTGAAAAACAAGAAAGACAAACGGTGGCAAAAATAACAAAACAATGACTATTTCCCTAAAAATGATCAAACTGCTTTGTCCATGGCTAGCAATACAGAGAAACTGTACATTGTAATTTTTATGGATTTGGCATACGTACAGTGCCTTCAAGTAAGATTTAATTAATTTGTTCACGTGTAATGCCCAAACCTGTAACATGCACTTGAAGTGACCTAAATACCCTTCACCCGTCCCCTTCATAATGCAAATGAATTTGGTGTTAAAGCGGCATTTCAATATGGCATTGGGGCGTTGACTCCTACAATGGATTCTACTGAATGCTCTTGGTTAAAGGATAATCGTACGTCTCGGACAATGGGTAATTTTTCCCTTCGAAGTAGGGTTCCCGTAAGATTGCTATCAAGGGGAACAGAGAAAAAATTATGGAGCATGGCAAGACTCTATACAAAGGGCAAGGAGAGAGAGAACTGGTCGGCAAAGAACAGGGAACAATCACGTTTGATAATGCTGCAGGCGTAAAGAACTCAAACAATAAATTATGAACCAGCCAAGAACCTTGAAATGTGAGATTATTATTGGGCCAGAAAGAGTCTTAACATGTTTGTTGGGTATTTGCATCCATGGTTTCCTCAGCTAATGCTTTCGCGTGGACAAATTAGGTTTGCATAATTTTAGGGAATGGAAATAGTCATTTGTTGGTGCTTTTCACGTTTCTTCTTGTTTTCACTCATATGTTCCCAAAAGTAACATATTTTCATTATAGTAAAGCTAAAGGACAAGAATTGATTAAGTAAGCGAAAATGGCCGTTTCTGAAGGGTAAACGTTCTTTCTGAGACACCCTGTTATTGAGGTTTGTAACATTAAAACGGCAGTTATTGTTTATATCTGGTGAATGAAATGGATTTGAGGGCTCAAACTTCAGGACGACAATGAGAAAAATATGTCTTTATCAGATATCAAAATCATACTACTACCGGGGTTGGTAAGGGGTAAATTCAGGGGTGGTCCTCAAAGATGATCGGAACACACACCTGTTTTACTGTAGTCAAAATAACTTTGAATACAAACCAACCCACTAATGATTTTGTCACAGAGTGAAGGGAATATAATCTGAATCTGAATATATGACTGTCAAATGAGGAAGACGATCATCAACCTATTGCACAGAGTTGTAGCCAACTCCCAACGAGGTCAAGGACTTCAGTAGTGATCTAGGTCCTATGTTGCCGACAGGCAAGAAAGATTCATGTCACGCAAAGGTCAAGCTTGGAATGCCTGTCAATAAAAACTACACCATTATGGCAATATGTATTCTCAAATTCAACCAAGATGACATTCTTTAGGGCCTGTGTGGAGAGTGTCCTGTTTTATGGATTTGAGACCTGGACCATGAGAAAGAGCTACAGGATAGACTGGATGGCACCTACACCAAGCTTTCTTGTTTATGCTTGAGTACAAAACATATCCTGGTTTAACGACGAGCCACAAAGACCAAAGCACAGATTATACGGAGATATCCCTCAATTTCACTTTGTTGCCAACGCGTGCACGTTTGCGGTCAGGTTCCATCGTTCGACTGATAAAGTAGTCTCAGAAGTCACATGTTGGAAGTTACCTTTGCCAAAACAGGGGTCGTCGCCTCCTTAACTACATTGATGTGATATTTAAGACATCCAGCAGGATTCAACCGACATCCCCAACTTAATGCTAAACAGGGACATTTGGCGCTGACATGGTGAACAGATCTCGGCTGCGGGCAGTTTTAGATAGATAGAATATAATCCAATCTTTATATTCTTCATTATTATTCAAACTTGGAATAATTTTTATTTTTTTAAATCCTGGGCCTCCTGTTCTTTTGACTCATTGACGAACATGGAATGAGTTTTTGAAGCCGTACAAGTTAGTGGCCTTCTTATTCGGATTATAATCTGGGTACATTTAATTGTCTTCAGTGACAGAAGCTCACTCTCAGATTTGAAAACGGTTAATTTTCAACGGTTGGTTGACATTTAACATTGTCAACCATCTCCCCCCCCCCCAAATAAATGTTGCACAGATCCAAAAAAAACACAGAGTTATGTTGGATCTATAATACAATATCAGTAATGATATTTTGAATAGTGCTCCTGACATATTTAATGCTCCTGGAGCATATTTAAATGCAGAATGGCCAGGGAGTATATGGCAAATATGCTCCTGGAGCAGTGGAGGAGACTATTTGTGAAAACTTTACAGGAGGCGTATTTTGCCATATGGCAACTGGAGCAGTGTTGCATTCAAATTTGAACCAACATGCAGGCTGAAGTCTCAACATGTTTCCATGTTGAATTTCAACCTGCATTCCATGCTGGTCCAGTGCGGTGTTGGTTGTAAAGAGATTTTGGCTCAAAATTTGCACCTGCACCATGGTCCTGGGTATAAATAATCTGGAGAAATTTCAAGTCAAAATTTGTGGAATCACAGCTCCTGGAAGAGAGCAATTCCACCAGAATAGATATCCTCCACGCTCAGGAAACCATATTTTCCATATGATCCTGGAAGCATGGCATATTAAAAATCTATTCGCCAGGAGCATATTCAAAATGCTCCTGGGGGGCATATTCAAATATGCCTCCTTGAGCAATATTTGAATATTTTCCAGATATTTATGCTCCAGGAGTGTCTGATCCGGGGACAATATGCTACTGGACGTGACTTTGGGCCAAAATCTTATAGAAGCATGCAGTTGGAAGGGATTGGTACCTGAGGTAATGAGTGCTGCAGGTAAACAGACCTTGAGATGATCCCCTACTATTTTTGATAAGTTTTGCAACTTTTTCATGCTCAGGAATGCCTCCTCTGATACACAGGAAAAAACAGTTGCCCATGACTCTCCGAACCTGCGGCGCGGACCACCTAAAACCTGCCACATTTTACGCAAAGGATGGGAGCAAGGAAAAATTCCATAATCATCACACTGCTGCAATTTCCAACTTTATAGGAACTATTTGATCAGAACAAGAAACCAGACCTCACGGGCGAACCCGGGTGCTTGGAACAATCTTATTCCCTGCCGACAGTTCAGCATCTTATTTGACCATAGTCACCGGGGCCCTCTTGCATATTGCTACTTTTTGATATCACCTATTAATCAATTTAAGTGTAGTTGAAAGGGAACAAGGCGAACTCGTAATTTACGCGATGCGGAAAATATTGTCCCCGCCCGAATGTTGCGACCACTAACATGCAATAAATGCAACTTCAAACCCCACCCCCTCAAAAGGAGGCACGACAATGACTGCCCCAACAGAAAAAACACAACACAAGGAAACAAAAAACAAATACAACCTAAATCCCAACCCCCCTCCGCAATGCACCACAACCCACCCCCCCTCCCTTAAACACCCCAACACCCCAACACCCCACCCCAATACCCGTGTAATACACATCCCCTTTACCCCAACACTCGCCAACCCGCCATTCCCTCCAAAACCCCGCCACGCAAAACCCTCAGCCCTCAAAAATACACAAAAACAATACCCCAATACCCCGCAAAAACTGCCACACCCTACCCCAACACCCGCCACACGCATTAACCACTCCCCAACACCATGCAACACCCCCAACCCCCTCCCCAACACCCCCTCCCCAACACCCCGCAACACCCCACCCCCTCCCCAAACCATGCACTACCAACCCCCATCCCAACACACCCGCATACCCAACCCCCCCCCAGCACCCGCAACACCCCACCCCACCCCTCCTTAAAAAAAAAACCCCACCCCTTCCCCAACACCTCACCCCTCCCCTTGCATAAGTAGTTAGTTTAATGTAGCGAAGGAAATTTCTGCCTTCCGATGTACCGTTTCAGAGAATACAGCAATTATGCTATTTAATTAGCTCATTGCATACCTGAGCCGCAGATATACATACTTTCAAATTGCAAAAAAAAGATGTGCCCCATGATAGGCTTGCATGCAGTCCAGGAATTTTGAGTATCCCATGTTTATCGTTTCAATTTTATAGCAATTACGCTGAAATTTTGGCATATTATTAGCTCATTTGCAAATCAATTGGCCCGAAATCGCCAAAATCATAAATCAGGTCACGAACTCTTCAAGAACTCTTCGGCCCCCTTCCTTCCAACCAAGTTAAATCATTGTAATCCTTACGGAACTCCAGAGAAAAACATTGTACACGGCCTCGGAAAATCTCATACATTATGCAAAATTTAGATACTATATTAGCATATTTTAGGCCCCAAATCAATTCAGGGTGGAGAACTCATCAAACCCGCTTCTTTCCACAAAGCAGGTACATTCATTGTGCCCTTACAGAACTCCAGATAAAATGGTAAACAACATGGTGCATTTTTGTAACAGACGGAGAAGACAAGGCAGGCACGAAACGGACGGACGGACGAACGGACGCTGTGCTCATTTCATATCCCGTTACGCACTCGTCGGCGGGGCATTTTTAAAACATGTTTAAACGTCTTTATATCCCATGTCTTTATATCCTTTACTTCTTTTATTAAACTTGAGCATATTTTTTTAAAACTTGAGCACATTTTGGACCATTTCTTTTGACTCACTCTGTAGAACAATTATGGGTTATTGAGCCAGTTACAATTACACCTTATTCTCTGCATGAATTTATTGTTTGTATCCGATAAATCTATTTTCATATATTCTATTACATAATGTACAGAAATATTCTTATCATTTGATTGATGAAAACCACACATGACATTTCCCTGAGAAGCTATATCAGATATAAGAGCAATGGTAACCGTCTGTCCGCCCTTTTTCTCGGAGGCCGGGGGTCGTACAGTCACAAAACTTGGTGGGTGGGTGGGTGTAGCTTGGGCCTGGCCAGATCAAGTTAGCAGATATGTGCCTCATAAGCCTGGCAGATGTGAAAAATGGTTTACAAACAAGTATTGCTTTAAAAAAGCCAGGTGATCACGAAACCCGGGGACCAAACAGTTGACTATATTTTGTCAATCCAGAATAAATGAAGACTGTCATTGTTTTCACTTTTAGCAGCTATTTTGCACACATATTATTCAAAGTAACTTATGCACTCAAGATTACAGTTTCAACATAACACACACATTTCATGTTGGGCTGAAGCAATGACATTACTTCGGGTGTTTCCATAAGGTGACGCCCTTCTTTCTGACACCCTTATGAATTCGGAAACCTTAACGGAATAAACCACACACGGTTTATGTGGTTTATTCCGTTAAGGTTTCCGAATTCATAAGGGCGTCAGAAAGAAGGGTGTCACCTTATGGAAACACCCCATAACTTCATACTTTTGACTGGAAAATTTATAAGTCCTGTTCATGTTACAGCCATTTGCAGGATTTTCACCCCAAACTTTGAATCTGCTGGGCTGGGAATTAATCTGCAATTTGAACATAAAAAAAAAAAAAAAAAAAAAAGAAAAAAAAAAAAAAAAAAAAAAAAAAAAAAAAACCGCAAGTTTGTTTCCCACGGTACTTGATGGGGTGTATGTGCAAGTGCCAGGCTCTCATATCAAGTAGAGAACACAATACACATAAATCGGAACAACCACCTTTAAGCTATTTTCCTTATTTTTTCAAAACTGTCCTCTGCAACATGTGGCGGGTTTTCCCAGATCACATCACATATTTCTAAATGTTCTTCTTTGGTCAGTTGGATTCTTCATTTTTTCTCACGTTCAGGGGAGGGCGGCCAAGAAATCCCAATTTCAGACGTCGCCATTGGTTTTACACGTAAAAGCGAAATCTTGACGAAAAATTCTGAATTTTTTATATGTTGTCAAGGAATATTTTCTTATTCCAAAACCGTTGGAGCTGAAGAATCAACTCCACTGGAAGGGTTATTTCTGATTGTGTTTGTATTAATAACAAACGAGGACGAGGTCGTATGTGGGTCATGGGAACACCCATGACCGACCCACATCAAAGCACCCAAATTGGTTTATGGTTTGCACTCCATATTGCTGTAATTTCTTTTGACATTTTTGGTGAGTTGCTATAATGAATGAGGCTTGGCCGCCACAGCAAAAAAAAAAAAAAAAAAAATGAAAACTGGCAAAAGTTAAACTTTGGACATGTCCCTTTAAAATGCGGAATGTTTCAAGTTCATCTGCTTTCATGAAAACTACAGAGGGCGTCCTCCATTCCTTATCCGGCGATGTCCTTTATAAGTCCTGTTCATGTTACAGCCATTTGCAGGATTTTCACCCCAAACTTTGAATCTGCTGGGCTGGGAATTAATCTGCAATTTGAACATAAACTGCAAGCAGTGAGGCAGGAAAAGTTTTAATGCATTTTAATGTGTTGTTACAAGTAATTTTGTGCTAGAATTTGTGGTTAGACACAATTTGGTTGCAATACAGGGTGGTAAAATCATGCAAAATGGCTGGCACCTGGCAGTGTACATTTGAAATCCACACCCTTTTATATGAAAAGTTTGAGGAGGGGTCTCTTTTTTGAATAAATCATTTCTCATTAACATATGTGATGCGATCTGGGAAAATCCGCCACATGGTGGGAAATTTATATTTTGAGTTTTTACTATCACTGCACAGTTTGAAATATTAAGTTTCCATAACTGTTTACTTCTTTCTTCTTTGATGCACACGTCAAAAGTTACGCCTTATACAATCTGACAAAAAATAAAGTACAATATAACAGATTTTAAGCTATTTTCCTTATTTTTTCAAAACTGTCCTTTGCAACATGTGGCGGGTTTTCCCAGATCACATCACATATTTCTAAATGTTCTTCTTTGGTCAGTTGGATTCTTCATTTTTTCTCACGTTCAGGGGAGGGCGGCCAAGAAATCCCAATTTCAGACGTCGCCATTGGTTTTACACGTAAAAGCGAAATCTTGACGAAAAATTCTGAATTTTTTATATGTTGTCAAGGAATATTTTCTTATTCCAAAACCGTTGGAGCTGAAGAATCAACTCCACTGGAAGGGTTATTTCTGATTGTGTTTGTATTAATAACAAACGAGGACGAGGTCGTATGTGGGTCATGGAACACCCATGACCGGCACACATCAAAACACTCAAATCGGTTTGTTATGGTTGGCACATCCATTTGGCTGTAATTTCTTTTGACTTTTGGTGAGTGTTGCTATAAGAATGAGGTTGGCGCCCACAGCTTGCTCACGTTATGACGTGGGACTGACTCTACACCCTTGCATTGTAGATGATTGCATGAAGGAATACAGATATAACCATTATGAAGCAAGGTCAAATTAAAGATTTTACAGATATAAGATGGAATCGGTTACATTATCTTGCCCAGCAATCCCAGTTTGACAATTACACACATTCAAAAGTGCTTAATATCTGTTTTACTCAAGAAAAAATAAAAATAAAAACATTAATGATAAACATGCAAAAAACACAATGAATTACACTGCTCCATATGGTCACAATTAAGAAATTTAGGTATTTTATGCACATTGAGTGTTTTTCTGTTGTAGTCCCCTCCTAAGCTCTAATGGTTGGCGATATTTTAGCAAGTAAATAAAGGCACTATCAGTGATTTGCTAAAGTCAGAAAATCAAAAAATATCAAAAATCAAGATTTTTGCAATTTTTGCGTCTCTGTAAACAAGTATATGATCCTATTATATACGTCAGTATATTTCTTGTCATTGATTGGTTTTAAAAGTGGACCACATGATCAAATATAAACATACCATTCTGCATGAAAAAAGACATTGACGGCTCTCAAAAGAACGATTTACGGCTCTCAAAAGAACTATTTACGGCTCTCAAAAGAAATATTTACGGCTTCCAAAAGAACTATTTACGGCTTCCAAAAAGACTATTTACGGCTTCCAATTTTAGCACAATGTCAGCCCTGTGTAGCATGATCATCAAAGCAAATTGTCAACATGGATACACGCGAAAATCCAGTGAGTGACGGTACGGCTACAAATCAGCCAAGATTCCAGCTGTTAAGTGATCAAGAAATGACATGAAAGTGTGAACACTAAAAAGCAGATTAAGAACAGCCTGTCCATGTTTGATGGGGTTTAGTGTGTAAGTAGGGTGACGACAACACTGTAATATTGACTGCCGGCATGGGTCATGTTGGTAGGCTAGGCTAGGCTAGGGCTAGGCTAGGCTAGGCTAGGCTAAATTTCAATTTTACCTAATTGTTTTATAAAATCTTTTAACCAATTAATGAACAATGAATATATGAATGACGTATATAAAACAAATATTGTTTTCGAGCCTCCTGTTCAAACTATGGTCCCTTGGTGACTGCAATAGTGCTTTTTTGCTTCGAGGATGCGCCCCTCAGCAAAATAGCACTATTGCAGTCACCTCGGGTCCATAGTTTTAACAAGAGTCTCTCATGTCAGTATATATTTGTATACTATACCCTACAAATGATAGGACCAGAAGCAACCTAATAAGGACAAAATCGGGTATTTTAGTCATTAGTGTCCGAACGGACACTAACTACAACAGGTAATTCAATGGAGATTCTTATCTTTGAACACTGCCATTTTCTTCCTTTTCTGTCAATTCTTCAGCTGGAAAAAGTAAGTTATGAGAATTCTACAAGCTTATTCTTCACTTTTAAAGCTATTCCTGCAAATTTCAAATACTTTGACTCTTTTGGATAAATCACTGATAGTGTCTTTAAGGTAAATTGCTCAATTAGTGAGATCCACTGGTATTTGATGAATTTTACTGCATGTGACACAAGTTAAGAAGAACATGCCAAATTTGATTTCAGCCACCTTTAAAAAAAATTTTCGTCAAGATTACAATTACAAGTCTACTACTTTTAATTGATTGTTTGAACTCAATGTTTCTGAAATAAATCAAAAGTTTTAGTTGAGGAATGATGTTTCAATGCAAAAATACTGATACTCTTTGCAAACATTTGACCGTAGTGCAGGGGCGGCGCCAGGGTAAAATCATAGGAGGGGTGAAACATAATGGGGGGGGGGAACAGTACAAAATGAACCCATTTTGGTTAAAAAACCCTAATTTTCGCGCAAAAACCCGTTTTCCCTAAATTTTGAAAACCACCCCCCTGGCGCCGCCCCTGCCGTAGTGTACATCAGTGTACCACACAATTTAAGCTGACAGGTTGTTTTTTTTGTAATAGCTTAATGCCCCGGGCACTACCACCTATGATACAGCCTCTCTGATTGGCTTATTACATGACACACAATGAGATAGCCCTCTGAGTAACCAATTAAAATAGTGCTTCTATACCTGTGTAAACCATACCAACATTCT
>JAMKCH010069369.1:0-74291 GCA_023653785.1 Ophioderma brevispina
ACGAAAACATGGTACACATGCATGTTGTTCCGAGACTCATATTTTCACCACTGACGTGACCAGTGATCACAAAATCTACATTTTGTTTGAACAAAAATCCTCACTAACGATGCATTTTGTCATTTCAAGGACATACTTAATAGCACTTTAAAAAGTAGTCGTGCAATTCTATTCCCGGGATTCTATCAAAGTTTTAAACACGTAGTATATGTTAATAACTTTGTACTGTTAAGCCACCATCTCTTATCACAAAAATTAACTTGGCCTGTACAAAAGCCTAAGAGTGCTCAAAACAATAAGTGACGTCCTAGGTGTGCGTTAAATAAGATAATAGGTTCGTTTTCCACGACATTAATGCAAAACAAAATACGGCTTCGACTAATAGTTCATGAGCCGAGCAAATTTTCGGTATCCTGAAAGGGGAATTATTATGCAAGGGGGGAAAGTTTTAAATTGCTTGTTGAAGGTCTATTATCCATTGCATTCAATGGGGTTTGACCTTGTTTCCCCCTACTTTGGTAACTAAGCATTTGAGACACTCAAAACTATTCCTTATTTGAATCCAATGACCGCCACCAAAAATTTGCACCATTTTGCATCCAAATCGGCGCAACTTTAATAAAATTTGATCCCTGTACAACTGAAATTTAACCTTTTGACCTTTTTTTGCCGTTTTTAACCTTAACTCCAAAACTTTGGGTTGTAGATAGTACAAACTATTCCTTTTTGGAATCCTTATGGTTGGACAAATGATGTGGCATACTTTTCAACATGGCCGGATCATTTTAAAATGTTGACCCTTGTGTAATCCTTATTTTCCCCCTACCTGGTTATAGCTACCATTCCAGAAATGCTATCATGCATTTTTGTGTAGAGGATAGTGTACTGAGGCTGAATAATAAGTATCGTTTTGTCCCCTTTCAAGATACCAATTTGGCTAAAATTTCCTGATGGCGTAAGGACTATAACGCCTCATTCGTATTTTATTTTGCGCGAATGTCGTAAAACTTTTATTTTACTCATAGACTGGAGAAACTGGCAAGTACCAAAGTGAATAAAGACGAAAAATATACGGTCTCGAACCCGGTCGCTCTCGCTATCTAGGCGTGGGAAATACCACTCGACCACAGGGACTCTGTTACGTGGATTTTTGGGTTTATTTGTAATTATGTTGAATAAATTGCCCACTATTGAAATAAAAACAAACATATTTTTGGCGTGTTATATGTTTAGGGGCGTGTTATATGTACGTGTTATTTCCTTGGCCAACGTAATCAAATTATATTATGCGTCAAGAAAGTAGCTAAAAACCTGATTTAGCAATACAAGTCAGTTCGCGCTCAGTTGAAAATCTATGTGCATACCATGCCATGCCTAAGTGAACCAATTTATCCAAAACACTTTGCAGCTGGTATAAACAGAGTGTGCCAAAAACTTCAATATTCGAAAAAAGTATTAAATTATTTCTTGTGTCAATCTGCGCTAAACGTATGAATGGCTAATTTGACCTCTATCGTTTCCCATTTACTCTACCCCATTTGTGTCCCTGATCCAGAGGTTAAGTGAAAGGGTGTAAATGTTTAAGGGGCCACTTTCACCTGGATATGAAGTGAAAAGGTATTGGATTTGGTGCATTCACTCCTTGCAAACGATCTTCCAAAAAGTGTGGCCTACTGCAAATAGCTTGCCAATAGGCTCCAACAGCTTTCACGGTGCGGTGCTCCTTACACCGAACAATTAACTTCCCAACACGGGGTTGGAGGGGCCTAATGCTTTCGTAATTTTGCTCTAATTTCCTTTAAATCGTCCAAATTGATCGGAAAAAAGTTCTTTTGTAGCTAGGAAACTGTTCTATCCATGTAGTTATATCATGTTTTCTTAAAAGTGCTGTTTACCTTTCAAAAATTAATTTCTGAATGTTGCACTTTTTGGCACACTCTGTAAGACATATGCATGATGTAATATGAGTTTCGTGAACGGACCCTAATAGATTTTCAAAAGTATAAAATAGACGAAATGGCCAAAGATTATTGTCATGGCATACTCTGCTTGCCAACCTATAATTGGGTTCTTAACCCAGAGTAACCAATGTGATCTCAGACTAAAAAAGATGTATAACAAAACCTTAATTAAGCATAAAAGATAAAGGCATTATTCAACGAGTTATTCGGGAAAAGTATCCTAATCAGACTGCTACCGACAACATCAGGTGGTAATAATTGTTATATGATATTATTGCTTACCGAAAGAGTAGTTTCATAACATTAAAAAGCTGTCGGGAATTGCCGTTAATCAAACAATGTTTTCCAGTCATGAATGTGTGCTTTATTGTCCTAACAATGCCCACGGTATAAAAGAATTATTTCTTAGGAGGAATAGTTCATTGGTAGAACACCAGCGCTGTCACCTTCGGAGCCTAGTTTTATCCGTTTTAAGATAAGCACTCCTGATATATCTCTCTCTGTGAAGGTGACTTAGTAGGGAAAATTTACCTTATGCAGTATATCTTTATCTAGATTAGTGTGTTCTGAGGTCTATGGGCTTTGGACCAGACTTTGGCGGTTTAAACCTGGTTTTGTGAGCACTCAACCATTCCACTTCCCTCAGAGCATATTGCCGGAGTCGCTTGTAACTCCATCTGTCTGAATGCCTTTGAGCTTCTGCTGAGCCAGGTGACATAGCTCGCTCTAAGTGCAATTTTGGCTGCTGTATCCGTTATAGCCTTTCTCTTTCCTTTAGGAATGCCCAAAGATGCCAGGCATTTGTTGACTGATGTATTGCAGAAACCTCTGCTTCCTACTTCTATTACCCCCTGCGGGTTCGGGGTTAAGAATTGGCCCAATGTGCTCCCCTGTATGTCGTAAGAGGCGACTAAAAGGGCCCCTGCGGGTTCGGGGTTTAGAATAGGCCCGCTGTCTCCCCTTAAATGTCGAAAGAGGCGACAAGGGGGGGGGGCAACTCCTCTGTTATTTGAACAGATGGGTTGTATTTAAATTTAAGATTCTGTAGTATAAGATTATAATATTATAAGGTCTTCCATTGTACGATTGTTTATTATGATGTACTGAAAAGTGTTGTAATTATTGTGTTAATCAGTATAAATAGTTGTATAAGTAGCTTAAAACCAGTATCAGTTTGGGTATAATGCTCAAGCGATTTACTAAGTTAAACTTTTTCAAATATACATATGAGACCATCTATTTAACCTGTATTTGCCTTAATGTTTCAATATTGTATTGATTTATCTTGTTTTTTTAAAAGGGATTTCGTGTTTGCGTGTTCTGATGTGATTATTGATTACCAGTATTTGAAGTTAAAATTTTTGGTTGATACATGGATGGGTGATAAACTTTGTCATCAGTGTATGATGTGTATAATTATTATTGTGCATTTATCAGTAAATCTTTTGAAGCTGTGTTTTTCTGTAAATGTGTATTGTTGCAATCAATTGGTTTATCGTGTTTGATACATGGATGGGTGATGATCTGGTTCATCAGTGTATGATGTGTATCTTTTTATAATTGTTGTAATTTGAATTTATTTAAATGAAGTTTTAATATTGCGTCATATATTGATATATAATGTTAAATATTTTAATCTTAATGACACGATATGACACAATTGTGTTGATTTGTCGTTAAATTTTAATACTCACTCACTCCTACTCCTATTGGAACGTAGTATGTAGACCATCCTCTGATTTCACAGTCAGCCACTAGATCTTGGTATTTGCACTTCTTTCTTGCATATGCATTGGATAGGTTCTCCTCCATAGGGACTGTCAGCTCTATGATGATCACTGTCTTTGTTTTGGTAGAAAAGATGGTGATAAATGTACGTCAAGATAAGCTATTAAAAACAAACGCGGGCCACCAGCTTTGCTGGAAGGACCGCTTAAAGTCCAGCTGTCACGCTGGATGTATGTACAGACGGATGAAAGAACATGATGCTGAGTCAACCAAAAAGGTCAACCTAAAAAGGTAAACCTGATAGGCATTATATGCTATGAATATAGAGAGCCACGAAGCGCGAAATTATACTTTGTTAATGTTGTTTTGTCAGGCGATTCGTTTGTCAAATAAGAAATGACCCAAACACGACTTTATGGAATTATTATAACAAATACATTTTTTATTGAAATACATTTTTCAGGCGATTCAAATCTTCGTGGAAAACAAGTTAGAGAGTGTGCTGGTCATTACGATGCAGATAGAAAACCCGTGGGATTCAACACAGAACAAATCTTTGTAACTCCATCAATTAAGTATGCTGGCTGCGAAGTTTATGCAAAGAGACACAGGTAAAATCATATATTGTGTAGTGGTTTCATATCGGTGAGACACTCAATAGATTTCTTAGGGACGAAATCAATACTCAACTGGCGGGTGTTTTCCGGTTCTGCCCGGTTCGATTCTTTGAGTTTGGTGAATTACTAAATCGGATTAAAGGATTCAGAAGATTGAGCGGATTAAATGAACCGCCTGGAACCGGTTGAGTATTGATTTGTTCCCTCACCTTGTACCTTGTTTTGGCTACAGAAATGTCTTACAATTTAAAACAATGAGTGATGGCGATGTTTTACCTTTCAATGTAAAATAAACATAAGCCGAATTTCGTGTTTGCTCCAGTATGAAATTAGAAGTTCCTAATTTTTGTTCCTAAGAAATAATTCTCAGCTTAATCCTTTCAGATTGGGACACCAGGTTAGGGACATTTGATATGTGAAATCTCTCTCTGCACCTTTAAGAAAACAAACCTAGCATGTGTTTCAACAAAGTCTGCATGTATATTATTGGTGTTATTTAATTTAATAACCATAAACATGTTACATTATCGCGATTATCCATTGTGATTATTTTGTAGAATGCCCATTCCATCTTGTGGGAGTAGAGATAAAGAGATAAAGCTTGCCTTTCAAGTGAGAATACATCCAGAGCGTTTTAGTGTTGGACATCAAACCATAGGCAGACATGACGAGATTGACCCTCCTATTTCCAACAGTGAGATAGAGTGGTCCACTACTGCAAGAGATGCAATAATACCAGTTGCACTGTTGATACATGTAGAGACAAGGATATGAGAAAGAAGAGCCAGACAACTCTACTGAGACTTCAAGCGAATAACCATTCAACTGCTTATTCCAATAAATCGGCTCTCGTCCCTTCCATCGACTAATACTAAACCGGGTATTAATGGCCCGAAAGGGTCATCCCCTGAAATAAGTTAAACCTTAAGGATACATGAACACTTAATCAAAAGAAGAAAAACCCTTAAATGACTTTTACAAAGAAATCGTAAATGCCCCCACAAACGGTAATGCGCAATCCGTAGTAACATTATCAAAAAATCCAAGCTGCAGGTTTATTGATAACTGATATCTACTTTGTTTTATCAGATATATAATTATTGTTAAAGTTTTCTAGACCAGATTTTTTATGTTGATTCGGAATCCGATGGCTGCCAGATTAGAAACCATGTGCATTTATGTAGAAAAAATGGCTACCAAAACATTAAAAAAATCATCTCTTATTCTTTTCAAAGTTGTAGTTAAAACATTCATTGTGATTAATTAACATACAGGCTGTTTCAAAGAGATGTTTACTAAATGTATTGTAGTTTAGTAACAAATCTGCAAGGTTTTACTTGTAAACCAATATGTTATAAGAAAGAGCGATTCCTGGAGGTCTAAATTATAAAAAGAATTTAGAATTTGTTCTTGCCAAACCCTAGTTATACTAATATCAATAAAACCACACATTTTCCTGACTGTACACATTTGGGTAACTTGCATCGGTTTCTAATTACACCAAAACACTAATACGTGAACAAGAAAGTCTCCATTGGCTTGCAACTTTCATTGTTTTACTTTCAAATGATTTTTATACTTCGACTCAAAATCCATAAGAGCAAAGATTTAAATGCTGACAATTTTAAATTTTTAATCTCGCGAGTCTCTAGGACGGATTCCTCTTTGTAGATATCTCTTAGAAGAAACACTTCATTGCATATTTTGTAGTTCTTGAACGCACATTATTGCAGAAACCAGGGGCGGCCGCCTCCCTAGCCCCTGAGACTTTCAACATTCAGAAAAAAATGGTTTTAAGCAATACATTGCATTAAAATTAGTGTTTTTTTACCTATTGTGTAATTTTTCGCCTTCCCTAAGATTTTACCCTGGCGCCGCCCCTGGCAGAAACAATTTGCGATAGAAAGATGGACTTCATCGTTTGATTTATGGTTCTTGATGATGAGTATATAAGCCAAACTTTCATTTTGACAATAACATTTGCAAACCAATGGATCGGTCTTGTTCAAGCTTTATTGATTTGGCGTGAATAGAAACTGATGCAAGTTACCCAGATGTGTACAGTCAGGAAAATGGGTCACTTTATTCAAATGAGTATAACCTGGATTTGGCATGTGCAAATTATTTTTTTTTTAATCTAGACCTTCGGAAATTGCCCTTTGCAATGATGTATTACTTTATAGAGACTTCCTTTTTAAACCGACAAAAATGAGTAAACTCCTTTTTCGAATCAGCCTATATGATGCTGTAATCAATTCAATATGGCCGCCGATATAATAAAGTGTCTGATCGTGATCTACTTTTGACTGCAGATTGGTAACTTGGTATCTATCCTAATGCTTTTACAGTCCAAAACTTGAAGGGGCATTTCGTGATCCACAGCCTCCCCCCGACTTACCTAAACACGGCTGTTTGATCCTATTGAGTTACATATTTTTTATTACCCAATTTGAAAACTGAGGGCAGTATTCAAAACGACCATATATGGAAATAAAACTGACGTCATACACTACTAAAAAATATCGATCGATTGGAGGAACCGCCGAATGCGTAAGCAATTAACTCGTTATAGGGATACGCCGATAGTTCGAGTGAACCGCTTTAGCGATATTTCGATATACGTGGTGAATACTGAAAAATTTCGTGTTTCTACTTAGGAAAAGCCATTTTATTACCTGTAATCTTTACCTCAGGCTCTTTGACATAATTAACTATAGTAATGTACAACAATGGGTGTCCGCATAGACGTTTGGTGCCAAAATGTGTGTTAATTTAGTCTAAATTAGTTAAAATAGCCGGTCATGTTGCAAATGGAGTCTAAAGTGGCTATAATTTACTACTATATGTCTAAATTATTCAGTTGGATAGTGGGAATAAACTGCAGTAACTTAAACACCAAAACATGTCGTCTGCATAGACCTTGGGCACTAAAATGGGAGAAAATAGGCTAAATGAGCTAAAATTGGCTACATGAGACACAATTTAGTCAAATTTGGCTATATTTTCACTAATGCCAATATAAGCTATGAGTGGTATCGCAGTAATCGGTGAGATGGGTCGAACAAACAGAAATCAATTGAACAACAAAAATTGTCATCTTCTAAGATTTTTGGCGCCACAATATGTGAATTTAGGCTAAATGAGCTAAAATAGGCTACATGCTACACATTTTAGTCAAATTTGGATATATTTTCACTAATATACGCCTATATAAGCTATGAGTGGTATTGCAGTAATCGGTGAGGTGGGTCGAACACAACGAAGTCAATTTAACGACAAACATGTCGTCTTAGATTTTTTGGCGCCAAAATATGTGAATTTAGGATAAATGAGCTAAAATAGGCTACGTGTAACACAATTTAGTCAAATTTTGCTATATTTTCACTTTTTTTTTTTTTTTTTTTTCTATATAAGCTATGTGTGGTATCGCAGTAATCGGTGAGATGGGTCGAACAAACCGAAATCAATATACGACAAAATGTCGTCTGCTTAGATTTTTGGCAACAAAATATGTGAATTTAGGCTAAATGAGCTAAAATAGGCTACATGTAACACAATTTAGTCCAATTTGGCTATATTTTCACTAATATATGCCCATATAAGCTATGTGCGGTATCGCAGTAATCGAAAATAATCCGATCACTTTGTTTTTGGTAGGTTTTAAGCAGCCATTGGCATCCATCTTGTTACATTTGATATATAAGGAATCAGTGACACCTACGTTAGGTTTTTTGGAAGTTATAATCCGACTAAAAACCACAAAAAATGTATCTTTAGCCTAAAACATGAATAAATTTCTGACCTTTGCTTACTGACATTGGCAGACATATTGGACGCCTATCTCATGCCATCTTACAGAATTCATTATTGTATTATAATATTTCAACTCCTCTGAATGAGTTATAGTGATATATACAAACATCACAGATCTTGGCTAAATGTAGTAATGAATTATAGTCATTTTAAAGCTATTTCAATGGTTATTCGACTTGATTGTCAAATTATTGGAAGAATTAGTATATAAACCATGTTCCCATTCTACGGTCAAAATTAGATAAATATTTTTCAGATGTTTTATTGCATTGGCGGTCATATTGAATTAAGTATGTGGTTAGCGAATCCTTTTTTAATTGGTCACAATGGGTGTTTCGACTGGACAGGTACAAACATTACAACTTTTGAGTGATTAACATATGAGTTTTAGAGTTTTGTTGGCCATTTTGAATTTTCGCATTTCTTCGAAAATGCTCAAGGTTTCTCGTCTGGTACCCATCGGATTCGGATTCTGCAGGAAAAACTGTTCTAGAAACATGGTCTGCAGCTTGAACTTCATGGCCTAAAATTTACTCCAACACGATCCCCACAATCCCATCTCGCATTCCTGAGAACCCTTTATTTAGACCAAAAGTGTGCACTCAAACGAAGAAAATTACTTCATTCTTGATTCATCCATTCAATAATATTTTGTTCATATTCAATATGGGAAGCTTATGGCTTGGAGTTTTGGAATGTACTAACAGCCAACCACTTATGTCAGATTTCTAACCTCTGAATTGAAATGGAGTTCTGCTTTGAAAATGCAAAACATTATTCTACTAACCATGGAAAAATCCAAGAAAGTAAGATCTTGTTGTTAAGAAAGTATTTTGATAGATTAGAATTGACTTAAGTGCAGAAAGTATAATACAATAAGCCCATCTGACACAAGAATAGCCCCCGCAAGCAGTCACTCCAGAATAGAGGTGAAAAAAGTAGTTTTGACTGTGCTCCAAAAGACTAGTACTCATGAATATACGGGATTGTCAACTTGCATCATGCAGACAATCTTTTCTCATGATTGCTTTATAGTCCATTGGCCGATCTGGGGGGTGGGGGGAGCTCTTGGCAGGTAGTAATATTCACGTTCATATGTCAGGATTAGAAGATATTAATGTCTGTAGATCCATGATAAATCAGCGATAACTTTTAATGATGATACATTTCGTTGGATGAAACTTCATCATGAATTCCCTAACAAATGCATGTCATTCTTCACGGCCACAATCTGGTTTAACTGAGTATTTCGAATCCTTCATAGGATAAAAATGATATATAGGACGGTAAAATGTTCTTTTTACACATACCAAAATACTACTTTTGATTTTGACAATTTGGCAACCGTATTGGATGTCATCTTGAATTTCAACCTGTTTACCCCTAACAGGTTTGCCGGCAAAATGTAATGGGATCTCCTTTATTTATACTTTAAATTACGCTTAATGATATTGGGTTAATTAAATTGTTTTGCGAATTTAAAGTTTCTGGCAGGCATTTGGGACCCCATCTTCAATTTGAAGCATGGTAATGATACTAACATGTTTGATAAGAATATCTAATGGCACTAGTCTGGTATTTATGGCCTTTATATACCATTCTTTCGTGCCTTTTTACTCTTGTTTTCAGGCAACATACCTTTTTCGTTAATTTAACCTTTTTGGGTTTTGGTTTTGTTTTGGTTATATCCAATACCTTTGGCCAAATTCTCATTAATGCATTCCGACACAATATCGTTTTTTTTTCATTTGGTGGAGGTATAGCTCATGATGTATAGTTTTGTGATGCATAATATGCGTTGCATATCAATGAGTATAATAATCGAGGCATAATGTTTATAAACCACTTCGTCATGTGTTAGATCTGAATTCAATACCATTGACCTTTTAGGGTATGGGCCATGCCCTTCTGCGCTGTCGATTCGTAATCCCTATCACGGGAGGAGAGCAAAACCAAGCGTAAATTCATAATAAATTCTTAAAATCATAAAACTATCTGTTGCCCCAAATAAAACTTGCACATTTTCTTGAAAATGAATAAAATGTCACTTCAATTTATTTCCCCCAATATCAGTGACCAATAGATGTAGAAAAACACTTCAGATTCCTTTTCATCTGGGAGTGCAGAACCATTGTTATAGTGTCTCGCGGTTGAACAGACTCAGGTGTTACCACCTCTCCGATTTGGACGAAGTCTTTTTTTTAATGACGTAATCGCAAAATACTTATCCTCATTCGCAAATAAATAAATCTTGAGTTTCTATAGTGCGTGCTCAATTAACTTTGTCCATGTTTTTCAAACAAACATCATGCCAGAATGTTGCTGGGCAAGCTTTGACCTAACACCTTTGTGCAGAATGAAAATCCGTTGCTTAACTTCATTTGTATTCAATTTACCGCGCTTTCAGAAGAAAACTTAGGGTCAACGACCTATATCACAATGTAAACTGGTTAGTTATTGTGAAAGAGGACGGGTATTTTGTTACTCAACCCGAATTGTGGAGGTGATAACCTGGCTATAACAATGGCTCCGCATACCGGGCCCATTGTAATATCTTTAGTTAATGGTTTGCTGAAGTCTATACATATCAATTAGTCACTGATATTATGCAAGAGAAATTGATGTGACATTTTATTAATTTTTAAGAAAATGTGCAAGTTTTATTTGGGGCAACAGACGGTTATGTCATGTTAATAATTTAGCAATAATTTTACACCGGGTTTTGTCTTCTCCCTTTGAATGGACTACGGAATTTGTTATGCAGCTTGGTATTTGGTCTACGCCCCATAGTGTATTTGCGTCGAATCTGAAGTATTTGTATCTGCAAGTTGATAATGTAATTTCTGACTGGTTGTCCGGGTTGACCAGACCTTTTAACGTGTGGGGGGGGGGGGGGGGGGATCTGGAGACATATTCTAAGTCAAATTTTAATGCACATGCTCCAGGACCATATGAAAAATATGGTCCTGGAGCAGTATTTGACTTAGAATATTTCTCCACTGCTCGAGGAGCATATTTGCCATATGCTCCTGGATCATTTGTGTATTCAAATATGCTCCAGGAGTATATTATTCAGCATATTCAAATATGCTCCTGGACCATTTCAGTTGTGGTAGCATTAATATCCTGGGTCTATTGGCCAAAATGTGGCGCTGCTTTCGTTCAATGAGGTATTCAATTGATGAAGGTTTTGGTTATTTTAAAATCTGTTCATGCATGCAGGTTAATTATGAAAAAACAACTTGTGGGGAAACAACCTTGAAAAAAAGCAAGTGTTTGAGATGGTACGGTAGTACTTTCATTAAACAGTGGCGTCACTACTTAAGATGCAGAAAAGTTCCAGGAGAGTTTCAAAATGTTGTTGGCTTGCTAGAAAGAACGATTTTAAAAAAATCTTGATGATCTAGGGAAATTTTATGAATATTTTGTTTAAAAAAATAGGGAATGGCCCTGTTTAGATTTTTTTCGTTCTTGATGGAAAGTCCCATCGCCCATCTGTCTATTGTGTTCTGTCATATCTCACCTATTTCTTATTTTTTCACGCCGAAGCCTTGCGCTCGATTTAAGACCATTTTGAACAAAATCGGACGTACGGTTATGACGCGGCGTTACGTAATCGCGCACTGCGTGCGAAGAAAAGTGCAAAGAAAAGCTATTTCCCATTGAAATTACACGACATAGAGCAGAAATCCAGTTTTTGTGCTAAGGATACAGTTACACACTGTTTTATCTTATTTATTTGATTTCTTTGTAGTAAGAGCATGTGTGCGCATACTTTGGCACACATCATGGCCAAAAATACTTGAAAAAATGGCGCAAAACCATGAATTTTGCGATTTTTCTAGATTTTTCGCATTTTTGCATAACGTCATGTTTGACGTCACTGTGACGTCATACAAGGTATGTTTGTACTTTTTTTGGTATCAATGGACTCGGGAGGGTCATAGCTATCCTTTGGTACCACACATATGATAGTTCATCAATCCGTTTCCGAGATACCAGGGGGGATTCCCCCCGGCGGTGAGATGGTCCAAAAAGCCCGGCTCTTTTAGGGTTAAATTGTGTGCTGCACGCATCATGTTTTCAATACTCTACCAAATAGCCTATATAGTCTATAAGGTCACAGTTTATTCTACATATGAAGTGCAAGTTGAGACTGTCATGGCGACTCTCAGTTTCTTCACACCGGGACAAGTTCTCTGTTGAATGAGTGAATTGCTATATGAACGCGTTGGGAGCGATGTTTTGTTCGTTTAGACCGATCTTTCGGGAGCATCCTTCGTTGTATCACAGTGAGAAGCGGTGAGTGGGTATATTCGCAGTTAGATCATGAAACGGATGTGAAGACGATGCTATTGCTGTAGTGATATGTACGAGGTGCTTTTAACAGTAAATTCAGAAAGACGATCCTGTCACTTTGTAGCCGAAGTTGAAGCTGAAAAATGTAGTTTAATGTAAATAGAATATGTATGGAGAAACAGCAAAACACACAACATTAAAAGGCAATACACGAACTCACAGTTGTTTTGGTTTGACTATACTTTGCTTGACAAGAAATATAGTGGTGTCATCTTTTTTCGAGTAGCTACTTTTCACGCCTTCCCTGTACGTAGACTTTCTTTGCACGTTATTACATGCGACTTACTATGAATTATACGGTAAACAATTACGACCTTAAGAAAACCAGGCTTATGCAGATGCAGATGCGGTGATGCAGTGAGCGCACCCATGCCCAGCTGCCGGGCCAGCTGCTGTTCGTGAATGTGACCGATATCGATCGAGTGGACATTTCCGAACACAGCTGGGCATGGGCGTGTTCACTGCATCACCGCATTTGCATCTGCACAAGCCCGGTGTGAAAGCAGATATAGTCCGGCGGGAGCCACAGTCCGGGGCTCCATAGACGATAACGGAATAAAGCGTGAAACTAATGTTGCGTGAAGAGTCAACTGAATCGATTGCCCTATTGTTCACCATTGTTACCGGACTATGAGTACGCCGGACGATAATGACTTAAATTCTACACCGGTTTTCTAAAGGTCGTAACTGACTGAAAGATTATGTGCATCAAGCACAGCTATGTTGATCATTTGGTTGACGGTTTAAAATATTTATCACCTCATAAAGGCCGATTCAGAGATTTCCAAATATAATTTTGTTGCGTAGTAATTGAAAATAGTTATCTAGAACTAAAGATAGTTACCTAAAATGTTTAATTCCAAAGTTAGAGATGAATCGGATTTTCCGTTTTCATGCAATTAACATTTATGCACAGTATAACAGTGCCATAGGATACCGTGTATAACAAAAATTCCGGATCCGGAATTTTATAACAAAGTTGTGATTTTCTATATGAAGGACTTCGATTTGAGCTTAGTTATTTCACACAGTGACTAGCGCATGGACAAGCATTATGTATATACCAAAAACACTATTTGTTTGAAAAACTGGGAAATCTCTGAGTCCGCCTTTAAAGTGGGTGACCTGATCGACAACATCGTCCTCATACTGAGATTTGGGCATCAAGATGAATCGCATATTTTTCTCTTTACCCCACTTTTCCTATAAGCCAATTCAGTACACATTTTGCTAAATATCCAAACGGCGGGACCGATTTAAACATTTAAACAGGATTTGTAATCAGATGTGTTTGCCTCCATAAGAGGAAAAAAACCATCCCATGAAAAATCGGACCTCCTGGGGTCAACTACTCTCAATGATTGCCAGTGAGGTCGTTCACCATGTGTCTGAGGTTCGGGCCACAAAAGGGAAAGCGGAGTGTCAAATTAGAAGTATTTTTTCCATCGAAGATGGTATAAAATTGCCGCTGAAACATTCCACCTGTATAAAATGTACGTGTCTATTGATAGGACTATTTCCGTAGACTTGCAGGCGGTAATAGAATTCGGCGTTTTAGAATAGAGCATCCCCAAATTCTATATACAAATCCCATTCTTTTATAACAAATACACAATTTTGAGGACTATCGTTCACAGGGATCGCTCATCAAAATGTGCTGTTAGTGCTGTTTTCACCTATTATTTAGCAAAGTCAAAACTTACAAGTAAAATTGTACTCTGTTATTGTTTCTTCAAAATATTTTTCCAAAGAGATCGAACACGGGCGCTAAATCCGAAAGCAAGAAATACGTAGACTCCTTGTAGTGAGTTGACAATGCTGCCAATCCACCACATGATCTCAATGTTTGTAGCACTTGCTAGAAACATCAGTACCCAAGAGAGCCCAAGCACTGTTGATATCTGCCATGGGAAAACGTAATTGTTATACTTACAATACAAAAAAAAAACAATAAAGAATGTGCATGAAATAACACCAAATTTC
This sequence comes from Ophioderma brevispina, assembly GCA_023653785.1. Classification (NCBI taxonomy): domain Eukaryota; kingdom Metazoa; phylum Echinodermata; class Ophiuroidea; order Amphilepidida; family Ophiodermatidae; genus Ophioderma; species Ophioderma brevispina. Next base: position 14,462 of record JAMKCH010069369.1, read on the forward strand.
ACCCTAACCTGTTAACTCAACCGTGACGCAGTTGATGTTTTCATGATGTGCATATTGTTGACTTTCTATGCTGAAAAAATGAAGGAATTTGGTGAAGAAATGAGGTAGATATCAAAGATTTTCGTGGCTGATCCATTTTTCTGTCACCATATTCAGACAAAATAATGGAACTGAAAACCCAACTTATTCTGTGTAAATCTCATTGGAATGGGGTAAAATGGGTCAGCCGCGAAAATCTTTCATATCTACCCCATTTCTTCGCCAATATTTTTCATTTTTTCAGCATAGAAAGGCGAAAATATGCAGATCATGAAAACATCAACTGCATCACAGTTGAGTAAACAGGTCAGGGTTAAATTTGGTGTTATTTAATGCACAATTTGTTTTGATTCACTATGTAGATATAAGTGTGATGAATGATCACATATCGTCACTGGGCAGAAAAAAAACCCTATGTGCATTTGACTTTTGAAATCAAACCTCCTACGTGAAAATGGGCCCCATTTTCAAAACTTCATATGTGCGAATTTACATTGCTCATCAGAACGGTGTACAACAGAAAATGTATAGTAAATATGCTGATATGATTTTTGTGTTAAGGTACAATCTTCTTTAATAAGTATTGCTTGAGTTTGAATATTTGACTTCATGTGAAACATATAGACCGTATTCAATAGCCAGCCATGGGTTGGTGGACAAGATAGAAGCATTCCAGTACTACAAACATTCACCGTCAATGATCCCTGTGCAATCGCTAAACATGGATCGATTGACGCTTAAGTATTGTAGTCTGGAATGTATGCATCTGGTCCACCAACACTAACAGGTTGGTGGCTGACGTGATATTGAATACGGTTCTATAGCGGACTATTGATGCCGATGCTGCCGCGTAATTAGCACATAGAAAGTTTGGAAGTGGGGCCCATTTTCACATACGAGGTTTTCATTCCATAGGTCAAATGTACATAGGTTTTTCCTGCCCCAGCATCGAAAATTTCGCCGTAAGCAAAATATTTCATTTCAGATGACCCTTTGAGGTCAGGATGTTCTCGTAACCAAACTTTTATTATAACAGCGATTGGCTTATTTTTCTCAAGCTTTCACTGATTTCAATGTATAATGGTATTTTTATACATATAATTTGTGTATACGTTTGACTTAACACTTTTAAAGTGCCTTAGCTAAAAAGCATCCGTTAGTGCCCAAGGGGGAGGAGGTTCCTAGGGACCCAACCCAAATACCCACTTTCCCATGGGAGTTTGATAATGACACTAACACAAGTAAATGGGGGTCACGTAAGAATCACATACCCACAATAAAAATGAAAATCCGAACTTTGACCTATGGCCAATTGAAATTGTCACTCTCCGAAAAAAAAAGTGGTTCGCACATTTCCATCATCAGCAACTCCAATATAAGGTTTTGAACCAAACTTATTCATTATATCTACTCTAGAATAACCAATTAAAATAATTATTGCAAAATATAGCCAAATTTATACCATCTTGTATTTTTCACAGAAGCTTCAAATTCACCTTGGACTTTCCCATAGACTTACACAGTTTTAAAGAGCACGGTCATGGCATAATTAAAATTCATAAAAATGATACTATCATCATATAAAAGGTTATTTGATTTAAGTATTATTAGTTATTAATTGATTGCCTCCTAAGGTATATATCTAAATTCTAAGCAAATAAATCCCAAGAATTACTTTTATTTTTTAATTAGTAAAATATCGTGATTTTTTCCACTTCCGTTAGTGCCCAAAGGGGTTCCTAGGGACCCAACGTAATTATTCTAATGAAGCCGTGGGCGGATTTATTTTTTTTTGTATCAGGAGAAGCGTATTCATAAATGAGACAATTAGCAAAAAACTCCTTGAAAAAAATTGAATGCGTATCGGAGAAATCGGAAAAAAAATCAAATGTTGGATTCTATGGAACCTCCTTTGGGCACTTAAGTGTTAAATCGTAGGTTACAGCAAGAGATTTATAGCATCGAATTTTTATTTTTTTACTAATGAAAACATAATTGTCATTTAAACATGTTTGATGTTGATCCTAATTTAACCTTTGAACCCAAAACCCCGTATGTCGCGTTGAGATGTCATCATTTATTTTTGGAAATAAAGTAATACGTACCTTTAAAGACATGACAAATTGATCCCATTCCCCTTTACGCACATTTTGGCTCTGGAGACCGACGCCTTGCTTTGCATAGGACGATGACAATCATTATGAATAGTACATAGTTAATAGACAGCGACAACGCCACAGGGACACCAAATGCAAGAAGATTTGCAGTGGGATCGGATATCCAACACAGATCATCTCCGCCGTATTTAAAACGCGGGTAAGTGCACTGACAGAAATGAAGAAAAACACAGACACAAACTATGGCGAGTGGAATGCCCCATCCTATCAGTAATGATAATAAGAAAGTACGTAGCCTGTTTTCATTTATTGAAAGAGCTTCAAACACGAATGTGTGTGCCTGTACAACGGCAGTGATTGTCATCCATGAAAATGACGCTAGCCAAGTGTAATGCGTTAATACTGCAAGAGCTACACAAGCGTTGTCTGATATTGTTGATTGGTCGGAAAATAGCAAAAGCCAGTGGGCGACGAAGAGTGCTAGTAGCAGATTCATCATAGCTCGACCGTAGATGTTATTTCGGAGTTTCTTGAAAATGCAATAGGCAAAGAAAGTTGGAACAAGAGAGCAAAGTGAGAAGCTGCTCCCTATCATGGAAACGATTTCCAATGCGTCCATACCCTTTGCGTCGTTGCCTTGTTTTTCAATCGTTACCCTATGCGTCAAACTATCTAAACAAATTCTTGATCGGCCATCTGCTAAGATCATAAATTCACCTTGTTTAAACGAAAAATTTCTATACGTCAACTCGGTCCCGTTTTCGTTTATTCGAATTCAGATTTGTTTAACGGTACTTGTGTACATTGTAAAGGGTGAATCTGTTCGGCACAGACTAAAACATTTTCCTTTTTCCTTGACTCCATAGAAAATGCGTGGTCCAAAATATATATAAAGAAAGATGGCCTTAAGTACATATCGTTAAACAAGTAGAGTCCTTTGTAGTTTGAATCATTGATAAAGGTAAACTCAGATGGACTACCTGAATACCAATCACTGTAGCAATTTAGAGACTGGTTTGGGGCTTTGTCGCAGGAATAAAACACATTCATCTGTTCTATGCCGCAATCTGTTGAGAAGTAATGTTCGTATTTGTGGATTACGCGGTTAACAAGTTCTACCAAGAGTGGTCCACTGGCGTTTTTAAAAGTAAAGGTTATGTGATTATCAGAGCCTTTTTTGCTGGCCTGATGCATGTGTTCTTCAAGGACAATGTCATCGGATTTGTCTCCAAATTCCAGTGGGATACTGAATGAATTTGTCTGAAAAACATTTAATAATATGTGTGTGCCTTGTAAAATAATCTAAAATCTCCTCGAAACATCCCAATCAAATCATTACCGTGAAATCCTGTTTTCTGCGAAAAAGCATTGGTTTCCCCTGGTAAAAAAATTTGCCGAGGACACGTTTAGGACGACAAAATGCACTTTCATGTGGGATATACACTTGTCCAATTGGGCATTCATTTTCGTCCTACTTTTGGCGAACTCTGCATGGAATGCTCATAGCTCTCTGAAAGATCTAGATACGGGCACTGTTGTAAAGATTGCAATTGCAAAGAGCGCAGTGATAGTTTTTATTAACAAACAGGTACTTGACGTCCACATGGTAAACAATTTCAGCAGGTTAACGCTCGCAAACCTGTGGAATAGTGAATTGGCATACTGATCAGGCAAGATTTGACAATATGGGACAACACAAACGCAGACGACTTCCAACTATAATCAAATGGCTTCTTGTACGCTGAAGAAGAAATGCTCGATTTCGCCTGGCAATGTCTTCTCAGCGTCGGAACGGTACTCCAAAGATTTAATTCCGATGGTTTCCGGCCGTGACAGTTCACAGAATACATGATGAAATTAATGCCAAGTCTATCGTACACGTACTAACCAGTTGCCAGTGATTGGATTTCTCAATTTGATTTGGAATACTTGGTCTTGCCACGATGTTTGGACAGTGTGTAACAAGGAGATTTCGGGTAACATTTTCAGGTATATCCCTTTCAATTCAGCTTGACCTACGTTTATGTTTTCAAACACCGTGATACATGAAATATCGATTGCGATAACACCAGGGGTGATTGACAAGTTGGAGGTTAAATCAGTATTGCCGCAGCGTTCATTATAGTCAAAAACAACAGTTCAGTGAAAGCTCACAATTCCGGGTCACACCGGCAAGACAATGTAGCAATCACAACATCTCACTGGCAGCTTCACATGTTTGTACAATGACATCCAAACTGTGTATTCTTTTATATGAGAATGAAATCAAAACATGTCGTACGTTAATTTCAAACGTGTCCAAATCCTCTATGCGATGGAAAAATCAAAACTGCGTACTTTTCTACGTAATGTCAATCTTTGGTCCGATGTTTCGTTTAATTATAAAATGAATGTATGTTGTATGTATGTATGTATGTATGTAATGTTATGTATGTATGTCTGTATGTATATATGTATTTATGTATGTATGTATAACTTACTAGAGGACACATATAGTGGGTATTTTGTACGTATGAGTGACATTAGAGGGTATTTTACGTTTAGGTGGAGTGGGTTTTTTAAGAGTGAACATTAAGAGTGGTTTTTCAATACTATTACTAATTACTTCTGTACTACGTAAGTCGAATGGTCCCCATAATAAACGGAATAAATGTAATCTAGTATTGAGGTTTTATTCCGTAAAAAATTAGAAAAGAGCTTTTTCTAGTTTAGGAAGGGTAACTTTCTAGCCTGCGGGCGGCAATCCCTGGCTAAGCAAAAAGTGAAAAAAGCCCTCTAAAAATGAGACAAATGAAAAAACTGAAAAAATGGGGTCAAAAATGTCTAAAAAAGTGTCTTTTATTTTAAGAGAAAAATCTAACTATATATTTTTTTAATTTCTATCCTATATAGTTTGAAAAAGACTGGATTTTTCTGAAAAAATGGTCTAAAAAAGTGTTCTTTTAAGAGGTGTTTTTTAGTGAAAACCCTTTAATGTCTCTCTGGTAAAACCGTCGTATGAGGTATGTCTGTATGTAATGATGTAGTAATGTATGTTGTCTGTATGTTTTACGTATGTCTAGTCGTTACCAGAGGTACCTTAAGTTGGATATGTACATTCAGTGTGTTTCATGACGTAAGTTTGGTACCAAATTTAATGTGTTTTGACTTTGTAAGTACAGAATGACATATGTGGGGTTTTAAAATAAAAAAGGGTTTTAGGGTTTAGGTGTAGGGTTAGAGGTTAGGGTTAGAGGTATGGGTTAGGGTTGTAGGGTTAGGCGTTTAGGGTTCGTTGCGGGTATTTTTTTTTTTTAGGGTTAGGGTTAGGAGTTATGGTTACGGGTGTTAGAGTTGGGGTTAGAGTTAATTAATCCTAAACTTTAAAAACCCATAACCCTAACCCTACGTCACTGTAGCGAGTAGAGTAACTCCAATTTTATAGGCACTCGGCGCAAACAGTAAGCTAGCGACTTTACAGGCCTGCTGCGCAATCTATTAACCCTTTACCCCATAATTGCCCTCCTTCTTCCTTCAACCCGTTGCCTGCCCTCTTTAAGTGGCTACGGCCTGCGGCGCTAGCGGGTTTATATAATACAAAGATTAGATTAGTAAATTTATCGGCCTGCGGCGCAAACAGTTGGCTAAGCGATTTTACAACGGCTGCGGCGCAAGCTAGTTTAAAACACTTTTAACCCCATAATTTCCTCCCTCCTTTCTTCAAGCCCTGCCTCTTTAAGGGCTATCGGCCTGCGCTCTACGAGTTATATATACAAAAGATTAGATTAGTAAATTTAAGTTATTTTAACTCCGAAAAAGAATGAAATGTTTAATCCAACTGATGCTTGAACTAAAGTATGATATGACTAATATGGCTTAAAAGTTCTTAAATGGATAAATGCAATAAAAATTGGTCAGGGCCCCCGTGTTTTTCGTCGCCGTTTTCTAGATTACCCCGGTGTGATCTAACTCTAACCATAACCTAAAACCCTAAGTTTCCAACACTGTAGCGAGTAGATTACTCGGCTTTCGCCTAACCCCTAAGTCCACTGGGGCGAGTAGATCACTCAGCTTTCGCCCCTACCTAAGTGTCCACTGGGGCGATAGATCACTCGACTTTCCGTTCGCCCTAACCCTAAGTCCTGGGCGAGTAGATCAACTCAACTCTCGTCGTCCCCTACCCTAAGTTACTGGGGCAAGTAGATCACTGGGCTTTCGTCCTAACCGCTACTCACTGGGAACGATAGCTTTTCTTTTAATTAGCGCTTTATTCCGTAAAACAGCCCGTCACCCCAATTTATAGGACTGCGTGGGTCGTCGCAAACAGTTTTATCTAAGGTACGTTTTCTGAAGAGCAATCTTTGGTACTGGGATGGGCAGGGATAGATCAAAAGTAAGTGTACTGTCTTCAGGTATCTATTCGGCCATTTGTCCCAAAGATATCACTTTTGTCCAACTTTTCGGTCATTTTATAATCTGAACACAAAAACAAACAAGTTTAAAAAAAAAACAACCCAATTTTTAAAATACTTTTTACTTTTGAATAAGTAAGCCCTGCCCTCTTTAAAGAGGCGCTATCGGCCCTGCGGCGCTAGCGAGTAATATATACAAAGGATTAGATTAGTAAAATTTAAGTTATTTTACTCCCGAAAAAGAATGAAATTTATCCAACTGATGCTTTGACTTAAGATGAATAGGACTAAGTATGGCTAAAAGTTCTTAAATGCGATAAATTGAATAAAATTGGTCGGGCCCCGTTTTTTCGCGTCGCCGTTTGTCTAAATACCCCGGGGTGATCTAAACAAAAAGGGGACGAAAACGGACGAAAACAGCACAACCGAGGATGTGATTCCAGAAAATACTTTAATCATGAGCCTTTAACCAAGCCCTAGAACCTAATACAATGTTGGCCCCATTTTTTTATTACCAAATAAAAAGTCAGTTGTGTTAATTGCGTCCGATATAGGAATACATTATTTCCTTTTACTACAATGATGTGATAACCGAATGGTAGTTTTCCAGTGTCAAAGGTAAGTTATGTTCAATAACACGGTTTAATGAAATAAATGCCTGTGTGTTCATCCTGATACTTGAATTGAAACATCATCTATCTTCGTGTGAAATTAATGTATTTTATATGTCACATTTACTTACTAGTTACATTACGCCTATGTTGTACGAGTATATAACGTTTTTTAAACCTGTGGCCATTAATCAATTCATCTTATACCTCTCACTGTGAAGGACAGACCTCAACTTTGAATGAGGTCTCGCTTATTTTGAAATCTACTAAGGTTCATAGTGTGACTTTTGTTATGAGGTAATGCGCATGACAATATTTGCGGACTGCGAGACGTTTATACAACAGGGAGGGCCGTTTCTTGCATTAGTAAATTTTGCCGTTCTTCTACGTGTTACGTACCATGCACACTGTCCATATTTTCGTTCATGTATATTTTCGCACCATATTTTGTCGGCACAGTGTAGTTAAAACTGAGTAAATGGACACACTTCGTTATTATGGCCAGCTATTTTCCCGCCATTCATTGCAACGAAGTAAAGCTATAATTTCTACCTGAAATATGACAATGAGTAGAAACTTGGAGTTTGAATGTTTTGATGTTTTTCGGCTTTGTATTGGTAAAAAAACATTGTAATTTTAAATGAAGCTCATATTTCCCGGGTTGGCATTTTTTTTTTATTTTGTGGCTAATTGACATCAAAATTTTGGGTGGGCAGGTTTTTCTATGGTCGATCGGGTAACGGCCAAAAAAAAACCTGTTTTTTTGCTTATCGCTGTAAGATTTTGAAAATACATTAACCCTGTACACATAGAAGTGAATTCATAACGACTATTACTAGAACAGCTGCCAGGCATCAATAACAGATCAGGAAAATATAATTCATCATGGAATATTTTTAATACGCACTATAGCGGGTCGTTAATATAGTGTCCCAAAATAATAACATCAACGAGCTTAAAATTGCCGTCTCTGCCGATACATTGTTGCGGTACCATCTACAATCCATCTGGAAGTGAATCACACGTACCGTCCATGAAAAGGATTCATCCTTGGGTTAGACAACGTTCGCCACCAATCCATCATTCAACTGATGGTTACGAATTGCAGCCAATGTGTACCGCTATTTCCAACACGTAATAACCATGATATGTGCTGGCGAAAAATTCTGATCTGTAAAACAACAAACCGATATTAACAACAAAACAACGACAATAAAACAACAACAAACAACACATTAAACATTGAATTTTATAGGACATTTTTATTAGAAGTAGCGTAACCACACAAGGGGGGCGAACCAGGGACGATCAATTGCTTTCTAATGCTCGAAATAGAGTTAACACTAATTTGACCCGGGGTAGAGGGTTCCCAATGGCCCCAAAAATTGGTTTTCGCGCTGACCGCTTTACTTAATGATTTAATTAGTGTGGATCCAGGGACCACCTTGGGCACACTACGGAAGTCGTCTGAGAATATTCAGTTTTAAAAATCGAAGAACCATATCCAATAGTTGTGCTGATATAATGTGCGGCACATACATCAGTAAACAACTATTACTAAAATAAATACTTAAGAACCCTCTATGTTCTGAAAGAATTTCATTGACAAACTCATAGGAAATACGTGTATTTTGCAACACCTGTAAAATACAGATTTGTCTAAAACGGGAAGTGTTGGGTTTATAATGTGTAATTTATTTCTTCCTAGAGTAGGTATCAACATAAAATAAGTTTGTTTTTAAAAGTTGATGCAAGTGCAAGGCTCATTGGATTTTTTCCGTCTTGTTGCCCAATTTTCGCGTGTTTTGAAAACAATGTTTTGCCCCTATTTGCGGCAGCCCAAATTATAAATTTCATTCCGCACGTTCGCTACGACGGTGCTATAATAATATCGTTTTAAAAACCCCGGAAGTAATTATTCATATGAGTTTTTTTCCCAGCCCTATATAATTACGTGGACACGCAAAACTACGGGTTTTATTTTTTGTCTAGAACTTAAATTCGTGAACGTAGTGAAAAACGCTGTATGGATCCGTCGTAGGTTTGCACCATTTCCCGGGCGTTATTGCATGAAACTGTTTTGCGGATGTATAGCGGTTCTTGTTCGACCTGTAGTAGATTCCAATTGACGGTTGAGTTATGGGCGGAGTTTTGGACTTCGTCCATTACTCCAAAATAGTGGACAGAAATACTCAGAACAATCTTCGATTCTTCCTCGCAATACACAGAGTCGGAATTGAAAGAAACCACCGGCCAACTACAAAAATTTACGTTTGTTCGTCCATCAAATACTTTGGTATTTTATACAGTGATGCCATAGTGTGGTCTATCCCAGAATTTTTTTTAAACAAGCCTACAACAACAATCATAATTTTAGAATGCTTCAGTCGCCTGTGTGTTACAATCAGAGGTTCTATTCTATATAGATCAGGAGCGCAAACGGTTCCGTAATCTTTAGAATTCACCGTGCTCGCATGTTTTGCCGACCACAAAGCAAACCTAGAGTACACAATAGAAAGCAATGGCTTTCCATCCGCTTCTTCCACATACTTGGGTGCCGGCGTTTGCATCTACACTAAGGTGTGATACAAATTAATGTATGTGTTGAGGTGGCCATGTTTATAATAGTGCACCTGGACATTGTGCTCAGATACTCTTTTTTCTCATAATGCAATGTCGCGCTTAGGTGAAAAGATGTCCTTCATTGAGGCGGTTTTTTTAAATCAGACGACTGATGTCATTTCATTCCCGTTGTGTGGCCATGGGTAGGACAAAATTTCACCACCCAATAGCACCCACATCGCAACAACTGATATTTTTGGCGGATTGTTTTGTAATCGAGTGACATTATGTGCTGTTACAAGCACCCAAACTGATACTATTTCCGTGGCAATATTCAAAATGGTCCAAGCGCCAGCACGGAACGACTGGTTTTGAATGCTTTCACCCCCTTGGTTCCATGCAGAACTTTTATCCTTCACTATTCATTAAGTCAGCCTTCACCTGCCTTCACTGAAACTATCCTGGATTTAGTTTGCTCTTTCTTTGAGCATTCTAGGGGTTTCTGTTTTGACTATTGATTGGGACTGTGAATTGCCCAACTGCTCAGGGTGGCCCTTCATGGCTATATCATACATACCACAAATACAACGGACTAATTTTTTTGATACTAATTCCTCATTCAACCTCCACCGACAAAAAAGTAGAGGCTATTCCACTGAATCAACTTGAATCTAGTATACAAACAACGAAAGAAAGCCAGAGTAAACCTACATATATTTGTTATAAACCGTTACTTATAACACGTCCAAGAAATTATTAAGCCAGAGTATATAGTAAATGTTGCGCTAGGAAGTAACAAAAATATAGGCCTACACTTAAATCTCGATTTTTTTCACTTTGTGTATTGTTTTGGACCCTTAAGAAACGCGATAATGGCGGTATTAAGAGTCAAGTTTCAAGTTTAAAAAATTCCTCCAAATATGTGTTATGAAAATAGATTCGAAATGCCATGGTCTTTTTGTATTTTTTTGCGATAACTAGCTCTTGTACACGCTATTAAGCAGGAGCAGAATATCATAAGGCCTTTAAGAATTCGTTTACCGTTTTACCACCCCCACTAACAGAAAGGTTGGACCTTCACATAAGCTTTGTAGTTAGTACTCTCAATTTGATGTATCACTTTTTCAAATAGGGGTAAATTTAAAGTTTACACCAGGGGTCAATCTTTTTAAAAATGACCCAATCATGTTGAAATGTATGCCATACTGTCCATTGTTCATCTTTTATCACCTACGACCATTGGTTTTTGAGTATATAGTATAGGGTAAAATGGGACCGTAAAATGACTAATGGTAAAAAAAGGTCAATCTCAAATTTTGTACAGGGGTCACATAATCTTATTATATTTTAAATACTTGCAAATTTATTGCCTGAGATAAGAGGAACTCCCACAAAGTATAGTTTTTTATATGTTAAGTGATACATGTAAGACTAACCATGAATAGAGTAAAAATGGCATTTTCTCACTTCACTTTTTAAATAATTAAGAAAAAGTGAAATTTTATCTTTCAAATGCATTTTTGCCCATTCAAATCCCCTTTGCGTTTACGAATGGTGCCTCAATTAAAATTAAACACTACATGCAAAATTCAACCGAATTGTAATTTTCCTATCCTTTTACGTGTATTTTAATTTCTTATTTTTTGACAAAAAGTGAAATTAAAAAAAATTTTACTATTTTTGCATGTTTCGCTAACTACGGCATGTTTTATTACCTGATTTTTTTTCCAATTATTTTGGAGTGTTTTTATCATGTACTATTTTATTAAATTAGTTCTTTTATAAAAAATATAATTTTTCCTAGATTTTAAGCAAAGCTCGCATTTTTCAGACATTTAAAATGGGCTCTTTCAAGTCTGCCATTTTGTGATTTTTGCCTCCTTTTATAACTTTGCGGGCATCCTTTTTTTTTTGGACTTCTTCTAGACACGAGCTGCCAAGAATTTGGCAGGGGATATGTGGTTATCTAGATTAAATCCAAATTAAATAAGAGATTTTCTAAAATTGTGTTTAGTAAGTTTTTGGAAAACAGATCCAATTCCCCCCAAAAAATGTTATTTTTGGGCGGAAAATGAGTTTTTTGGTGATTTTTGGAGCTTTTAACCTACCCGCGTTCCTATATTTTTAGAAAACAGCTCTCATTTTAGTAAAAGATAGGTAACGCCCTAGTCAATATAGTCTATAGGGCGTTCGTCTGCACACCCCCTGAAATAAACTTCTAATCAATGCCACTATATCACAGAAAATATGCGTGAAACGATTATCTTATGTTTCAAACATCAAAAGGTGTCCAGGCAATCGTTTTTAATGTCAAATTATTATGCAATTAAGTATCTGTCCATTAAGCAAATAAAATTGTCCGATATATATCGCCAATACTGTTGATAAATGAACAAATGAGGTGACTGGGCCTTTGTTTCGAGGGTCAAAGATCACGATGGGACCATTTTTGAAATTATCCACATGTCCCCCATGATGACGTAAGCTGCAATTAGGGTATCGCATTAGCAAAATGGCAATTTTCGATATATCTCAACCAATACTGTTGATAAATTAACAATAAGATGACTGGACCTAAGTTTTGAGGGTCAAAGATCAAGATGGAACCATTTTGGAAAATTTCCAGATCTTTCACTGATGACTCAATATGCAAATTAGGGTCGCCATTACTAAAAATCCTATTGGGGTCTATCCTTGGCCAATATTCCACATACCGCCCACATAAGATGACGAGACCCATTTTTTGATTGTCGAGGATAATTTTAAAGGTACTCATAATTTATGTTCATGTGTGTCACTAACAAGTCACCTGCAATCTAATAATGAGCAATTATAGGGCCTTCAATGTTCGATAGTCCCTCGTTTTTGGGGGTAATTGTAAGAACTTGGTTGCAAGTAATCTATACATATCCTCTAGCGGGATGGGACCCCGTTTTGCTGAAGTTAAAACCAATCCAGAACCAGATAATATTTGTACATCTCTTTGAAATTCAAGGTATGCAAGATCCACACTGGCCAAAGTATTGCAACGCAGAAAATCATTCTTTGGAAAAATTTGGTTCAAACAAATTGAACAAAGTTCTTGGACTACACATACGTTAATTATGTCAAAGTTATGATTCCAAACAGGCGCTTTTTCCTTTCCCCCAGAATCAATAGCGGAAAAACACGTTTAATTTTAAATTGTCATGTTCCCTAAAGGAGCTGGCTAATATGATAACTTGCCGATTGTACTCCGGAGGGAAAACAGGCACAGGAACGTCAAAATGGCTGCAAAATAGGCGCTAAGTGAACTGCACGGGTTTGTTAGGGTGTACTGTAAATGTTTAGGGTGAAAATAGAAGTGGTTGTATGGACCGGAAATGAGATAACGTCAATAAAAGATGGGAGCACGTTCATCACTGTTGGACTCTGGAAATTTAATGGCAAGAAAAATGTCACGTGATAAGTTGAAAACAACTTTTTAATCGCATTGGTAACATTATTATGTTTGCCATGCAATATGAAACGTGTAATTAGACATGATTTACGTAAACCACGTGATTTATCATTCGAATTGCTTTTCGGATGTCACAGAATTTCCCGAATGTTTCAAAGACCACTGTCTTCCATTTACTTTATCTCTTTTCCGGTCCAAACAACCATTCCGATTTTCTCTCGAAAACATTTAAGTAAACCCTAACGAACCCATGCAAATCATTATGAGGCTATTTTGAAGCCATTTCTTTTGTTTCTGTGGCTGTATTTCCTCTGGAGTGCAATCCGTAAGTCATCGTTCGCAGTTCCTTTAATCCGCCATATTTAGGAAACATGACAATCAAAATCAAACGTTTTTTGCCCTCTTGGATTCTGGGGAATGACATCTGTATGAAAAGCACAACTTTGACATTCAATACACGATGTGTAGTCAAGAATCCATAGTATAATTTGAAATCAATTTGTGATTATGAATTTCGTTTTCTGCATGTTGCAATACTTTTGGCCAGTGTGTACAAGACTAATGCGAGACTAAGATACCGTGTTGTTATCATGCCGAAAAGCAAACGTGAAGAACAGAACTCTACAGTCTCCATTGACTCTCTGCCAACATGCAAGTGTGATATCCATAATTATTGTATCATGGTAGTTTTAAACCCTCAGTATATTTAAAGGAACTACAGAAGACTTACAAACATTTAGACTTACAAATCTGTACTCATTAAATACTTTTAAAAACATTAAGCATTTCTCTTTAATTCAATGTGTGCAATAATTAAAGACTAATGTAACAATTAGACAGTGACATGTTGTAATCAAGTCAAAAAGAAAACGTCCGGAAAACGTGATGAAAATGATTCGTCATGTGCTATCCATATTGTAGCATAAAACCAAGAAGGCAAATAGAACAACTATGTTCATATGCCAGCCGCCAACCAGAAAGCATTTGTTACAGTTTTGTAGGTCATTGGATCTCATATCTTCAAACAGATGAGAGATCTTGCTGTTATCTTTGTTATCCTTGCTTTTTTTGTGTGTGTGAGTGTGTGCGCGCGTGTGTATGTGTGGATGTGTGTGTGTGTGTGTGATATGAAAATGAAAACTATCCCCCTGAGAACCTGCTGAAACGCCTACAGAAGGACCCAATGAAAGACCATATCTCCTTTACAAAGGTAGATCACCACAAAAAGTATACAGTTGCATTATGGGAATAACTGTTTCTGAAGCTATTGCACAAGCTTACACCCCTGGAAACATTGAACATGTGTCAAGGTGTTGCTGAATATTACGAAGGAGAGCGAAATCTTGATACTCGATACATTTGAACCAGACACATTTCCTGAGCCGGTGACTCCCTTTGCTCCCTTTGCTCTTCCAAGAGGAGTAGACTTGAGGATGCTTAGTGGGTAACGCCTTTAATCTCTACTTTGTCACGGAAAATAAATTCTGATGGGAAGATGGGTCCACCGGAAGACAATCGATGCCTCTGTGAAGTCGATACTTCCTGTTGTGCATCATCTCCCAGCAGACGATGATATCCAAATCGTTCAAGATCAGAGTTTTTTGCTGATCACAGTTAGGTATCTGATCACAGACTGATAGCATGCGAAATGGGGACTTATGATTGTCGGAGATGTCACTCACTCCATATGAAGCTGCTCCAATCTTTATCCTGCAGTTCCTTTAAATTCACTGAGAGTGTAAAACTACTATGATGCTTAATGCTTTTTAAAGTATTTAATGAGTACAGATGTGTAAGTCTAAATGTTGATAATCTTGTTTTGGGATGATTTTAGAAACGTCTTTGGCCGAGTAAATTTTCCTCCTGTAGTTCATTTAAATATACTAAGGGTTTAAAACTACCATGATACAATATGGATACCATACTTGCATGTTGGCAGAGAGTCGTTGGAGACTGTTGAGTTTTGTTCTTCACGTTTGCTTTTCGGCATGATAACAACACAGTATTTTAGTGTCGCATTAGTCTTGTATCATTTCATACCTTGAATTTAAGAGAAATGTTATAAGTATTATGTATAGAAGTCGAAATTATTGGCAGCAACATTTCTTATAATTACCCACAAAACGAGACTATCGACATTGAAGGCCCTAATTTGCATAGTCTTAGTATTTGCAGGTGAATATGTTAATGACAAATAAACATAATTTATGAGTGCTTTTTAAATTATCCTCGACCCTACAAATATAGGTCTCGTCATCTTATGTGCGCAGGTATGTGGAATATTGGCCACGATATGCCCAAATGTGGCGACCTAATTTGCATATTATGTCATCATGTGGACATCTGGTAATTTTCAGAATGGTTCCATCTTGATCTTTGACCCTCGAAACATCTGTCCAGTCACCTCATTTGTTCATTTATCAACAGTATTGGCTGAGATATATCGAAAATTGTATTTTTCTGTAATGGCGATACTAATTTGCATAAATTTGCATAAACCCATAAAATGATACGTGAGACACTTTTTGATTTTTTTAACATAGCTAATCGTTTTCTACGCTTTTTTCTGATAAAGTGACATTGATTAGAAGTTTATTTCGGGGGGGGGGGGGTGCACGAACACCCCTTCTACCCACTAGACTAATACCAAATTTCATGCATTTCTGATAATTTGAAGTTTGAAAAAAAACTGCGCGCAAAGTTATGTGTTTTAAGGTGTTTAAAATCCAATATGGCCGCCGTTACCATAGCAACGGTTTCCGCAGATTTATTTTTCAACCAATTTTTTACTGTGTTTTACCCACGTATCAATTTGACCAATTATGAATATGATAGGATACATATTTAAAAAGTCACCTATCTCTTGCATGTATCACCTAAAATGTTTACTTACGGAGATAAGGGTCAAAGAAGGTCAACGCCAATTGGATTGTGAAAAGATGGACAGAGGACAAGGATATGCGGCATACAACTGACAGACATTTATTTCGCCGAGAACATCAACAAGTATGGCTAACAATAATATTACAATATTCAAGTATCAAGAATTCAAGATGCAGCCAATTACAACACAGGTTTACTACTTCAATTGCTGGCCGAATTGCTTACTACAACACTTGCAATCAACTCCTTTTTTTTGAGACCACCATTAAATTCTGTGATAAAGGAAAATGTAGCCAAATGCACATTAGAGCCGCACTAGGTGTTCGAAGGTTCTCTTTTGCCATAATCGGTCCAAAATATTAATACACAATGTAAATCCATATTAAACTTAGGAAATCCATTGAACACTTTAGATATGTAATTGCGGTCAAACGCTACACCTGCCTAATAATACAAGTAATGGCCAAGCATCTTTAAAACAAAAATACAGCTAAGGGGGGAGAGGAAGTAGACATACAAGACAGCACCAATTCACATATGACGTGGACCAGCACCTCGATAATAGTGAAACTCAACGATTGCCAAACAGGTTGATCCTCACCTCTCTCTCCTGGATTCGCCATCCAACCACCACCATAGCCCATATTGTTTTTTGGGAGGGGGAGGGGACTGACATGTCATTAGTGTAAAAATTAAGCCCCTGAACTACACACTTCCCAAGTATGTATATTTTTATGTTATGGTGTTTGTTTTGTGAAATACTTTAACAGCTAATTAGCCTTACTGTCACGAGGATACTTTACTTGGGCACCATGCACACTACATCTGCAGGATGTAGTGTTACAACTTGCATCTCCCAACCTGCGCTACCTGTAATTTACATTGAAATGCTACTTTACACCCGTCTTTGACACATTTATTTAGCTAGCTTACTAATCTACACGAGAATCTAAAATGCAAAATTGCCTTTTGTCCAATGCTTGGTACACGAAAATCACTCTTTTGTACATAAAAGCACATAAGAGAAACTAAGATTGTTTTTGCATCAGAGGTCGTTTTAACTATGTTTTGTTTTGAATATGTATTAAATTGGAGTCTGAACCTATAGAACCTAGCGATAAAATTGAACGTTTTTGTTGGGTACTGCGGTGCTGGCAGGCACGGAAAAGGAACCGCAAACGCTATACGCGGTCGCATCCATTTTTCCCACAAGGCATTTTCGATATTTTTCCAGTCTTGAGATTCAAACATGGTTTCAAGGTACGAACTTTTTTTTTTCAATTTTAGAAAAAGAATTAAGGACTTACGGACCGCCGTAGCCAGTGCATTACCTTGCGGAGCTGGCGATGGCGGTAAATCCGAAGAATTTTCAGCGCAAAATATGGTTCTGGGTTTAGGGTATAGTAAACAATTACTTTTTGTAACGATCGCGGCTGCTGTAGTGTATGGACGATCGCTAATTGATCAGTATTTCTGAGACCAAGCACGTGTATATGGAGTTACCAAAGTGATGATGTGTAAAGCCATATTAGCACTTTTTTGAAGAGCGCCCCCATTTTTTCAAAATATTTTGAGATTTTGAATGGTTGTATGGTCAACTGGCTAGTAAACTTATACGGGAATGGTTAAGCTCGGAAAATGTCTATGTGCCAAAACGAGGGTGTTTGTAATTTAGAGAATAATCCCGATAATAATTCAACGGACTGCTTGGAACGGCATTCCAATGTGAAATAGCGGGAAATAGCGACATTGTACGGTCTACGCTCATCCATTAGTTGGTTTTATTGTTCAGGCAAGTCAAGTAAGAGGTTATTTCTCGACTGGTGGCCTATTTCATCATGGAAGGATGCATAAACGTAGCTTTCAGCTCTGCCGTTTAAGGTCAGTCTGCGGATCCCAATTCTAATTAAAAAATCGCTTTATGTTATGATAATATACGCATGTTTTAGCATTCTTCGTTCGCAGTATAGTTTCCTAGACATTACCAACGTAACGTGCAAAAAATAAATTTTGAAAATTGCGCGTCTTCAAAATATGTGCCATATTGCTTTAAATGCAAATATTATACAGTGTCAATGCTAAATGGGTCGATTGTAAAATTTGACGCTTGTCAGGACCTTCGTATAGATAGTGTGGGTCACGCAACTGACCTGGTGTGATGTGTGAATGTCATTTCCAGACGTTATGGAATACTGCGATAAGAAACTACAAATACAACTATTAATAATGGATTTATATTTTGCAACGTGGACTGGAAGTGTTTAGTGTGCAGCAAACTAAATCGTATTAAAAAACCGAGAGCAGCTTTAATGAGAGAGAAGAAAAAATACCATCGCGGGCTCCCCGGACCGCGAGTGCGTTGCCGTCGCGGTTTGTGAATGGGGCCCAAAGGCACATGAGTACCAAGGCCACATGAGGTGACCAAAATGTCACCCCCCCGCCCCTCCATCCCACTAGTTACATCATCTTAGCCCTACGCAAATCATATGGCATGCGCTATATTAAGGGTTAACATTTTGGACACAGAACACCCACATACACACACGACAAACGACCAGGCGTAAGTAATCCCTGTGCCTACGTAATCCTTGCGGAAGACACAAAAATTGGTTTCTTGGCACAGGAACAGCGAATCTAAGTTATATAAATTATTTAGGAATTGTAGAAAGAAATCTCTAACGTAAGGCTGGGTCACTCATTCTCTTTTTAAAAACACAAAACTTACAAATACCGTACTTCTTTAGACTTTGGTATTTTACTTTTAAGGGGGGAAGCGTAATTTTCATGCAAATTTAGGATTATTGCCAATAACAGTAATAGTTTCTTTGAATATAAGCAATGAGATACCAAACTGTTCGTATGATGAGCATTTTTCAAATATATTTGTCTCGGATCATATCGACCTCCGGTATGCTTATTGAGCAGGGGTCAAAGGTCACGGCACAAGAAAATCAGAAATTAAAAATGACAATTTTGGCTCCCCCCCCCCCCCCCATTATCTAAAAATAGAGTGATTTGAACATAGTTGTTTCTTAAACAATACTATGGCCAGGATCTGTGATCTTGAGAGCGTTTACCAAAATTATATGCCGTGTGGCCATGGCGTTCAAACTTCTCTCACCATATTTGCTGCTGGTGGCATACATAAATCAATTTAACCAAAACTCAGGATTTATACAAATTCCTCTAAAGGATCATGTATTATGGACACCAAAGTGGTGAGATAAGTGGGGGTGGGTGTAAAGTTTGCAACCTTCGAAAAGGGCAAAACAGATATAGCCCAATACAGGTTCGAAGCGTTAATGTTAATTAATCATATTAAATTAATTTAATTATGCAATTTGATTTTTTAATTCGAATTATCCATTCTCTTAATAATACTATTTTTAATAAAAAAAATCTGTAAAATGGTCACTTTTACCCAAATCTAATTTTATTTTGAATTCTCTAAATATACTGCTTGAAAATAATGAAAAAACAAAGTATGTAAAGTAGCTGTTGAAAAGCAATACGAAACCGTCTTTCTCTGTGTGATACTGTACCACGATTTTCACAAAATATTAAAAAGTAAAAATACGCCTGAAAGTTGTGAGAATTCAGAAATTTGGAAAACTACAATTGATTCGCTCAAAATCCAAACGGATACACCAGTCCCCCTTAAAATGTAACCGTGGAAACTAATGTTACGTGACGAGTCAACTGAATCGAGTGCCCATTGTTCACCATGTTCCCGGACTGTGAGGCCCGGCGTACAATATTCCAGCCAAACCGTGCTCTTGATAGTGTTTTTAATTTGAACAAAAAGAAAAACAAATACCAAGAGTAGTAAATGATAAAATTTCAGGTTTATTAGGAATGAATTAGAATTACCAGAGCACACGACACCTGCATCACCGGGACTATCACAAAGACATACAGGATCAAAACTAAGACGGTTGCAATTATTAAGGGTACTTGAACAGGAAGTATAGGGAGGCAATCTTAGATATTTTGTCCCCGTGCCATTGACGTAATTCCTATCAAACATGCTGATAGCATTAATCGCATCGCCATATCCGTTTTCCTTGCATGCTATCGTTGCCAGCCTTAGATTCCAATTGTCCGTACATATTGTTCCCCAGTCGGATGTACCATCGAAGTAAACTTCCACTCTAGCCTTGTGAAGTGGATTGCCAACTAAACGAGTAATTAGAGATTCTGGTGAAGAAAATATTCAAAAATAAAAAAAATGGTCTATTTTGCTTAAATACACTGTTGTTCGTTAATTTGGAATATTTTTTTCAGACCCAATCTTAAAACGTATTTCTATAGTTGAACACACCCAGAAAAAGTAACTCCCCACCCCTGAAATTTGTCTGTCAAGTTCGAATGATAGATCTTGTTATACAATATGGGATTTAATTGGAAGCGGTGTTTATTTACGCGTATTTTGACCCCTCATTTGTGACGATCGATGGAGTATTGTTGAAGTTATGCCCACTTGACCGAACCACCCCAGGATTTAAAAGTTGCAGTAAATCCTATTGACAACCATACTGTTACAAATATTGAATTCAGTGCAATCCCCTTCTTCTCTGCATGAGTAATTCTCCTTCTCTATAGGCTAAACTGCAACAGAGTAACTGTTGTGTGAACATAGAGACAACCGTTACTTCCTGGCTGACTGACCGTCGAATAAAGACAAAATGAGGCATTTTCAAAAGTAAAAAATGTGACATCATTAGCTATCATTACTTCGGCTGATTCAAACACTTAACATAATGTTGATTCTTCATTAATACATGCGTGAATCCAACACACTTTTAGCAAACTCTTGACATTAATTTCGTCTGGCACTTATTCTGATCGTTAGAAATTTGGATGCTAACTGGTATGTCGTGCAAATTCTTCATCCAAATGTTGTACCATATGCTGCTGCCAGACTTCACTTGACCGAACCCACCCCAGGATTTAAAAGTTGCAGTAAATCCTATTGTCATCATACTGTTACAGGTTGAAATCAGTGCAATCCTCTTCTTCTCTGCATGGCAAATTCTCATTCTCTATAGGGCTTACTGCAACTTTTAAATCCTGGGATGGGTTCGGTCAAGTGGGCATAACTTCAACAATACTTCACCAATCACCACGAATGAGGTGTCAAAATGCGCGTAAATAAACACCGCTTCCAATTAAATACCATAATGTATAATGCGATGTATCGTTTGAACTTGACAGACAAATTCAGGGGTGGGGAGTTACTTTTTTGGGTGTGTTTATTAGAGTAGGTGAATGATTACATAATGAGTCCCCACTACCCAGGTGAGAATCCATGCATAAATTTGATTTAGGTAACAATGTCTTTTGTTGGGAGCTATAAAGGCCAGACGTCTGTTGTTTGTTCCATTTTCCTGCTCGAAGCCTGTGTGAAACGAGCCCACGTTGTTTTAGAGTTGGTTGTTACCGTTACAACAAAAAACTGACACAGAGGTTCCCTAGGCTATGCCTCGTCTAACGGCATTGCCAAAACGCCGAGGAGTACTTGCATTTCGACGGGAAGGGTACAAACAAGCCAAAGTCGCTGATTACCTCGGGATATCGCAGAGTACGGTCTGTAAAATACTGAGACATCATTGAGAGGTGGGTCATTTGAGGTCACGAAAATCTCCAGGACTACCACGATTGACTACCAGGGCATTTTGGGTGACCTGATATTTCACGCATTATCACTATGCGGTAAGGCATGCAATCTACCAAAGGCTCAGTTCAGTAGCCTGGGATGGACACATGTTAACAAAAGTTGACAAGGTAATGTCCTGGGTATCATGAATCATACTTCTTCTTCTTGCGTATGAGGCAGCAGCTAAATATGTTGTAAGCGTTGGAGCCATCTCAATGTTGATTGCTTGGGGTTTGAGAAATCTGTGTCCGCCGGTGGACGAAAGGCAGGGCACTCATTGAGAATGTGATCCGCAGTCTGTGATGGAGAACCACATTGGCAGGCTGGCGATGGCCGCAGCCCCCATCGGTGCATATTGCTATTAAAGCGACCGACTCCTGTGCGAATCCGGTTAAGGTGACCCATTCCTTGCGTGGGAGATTGCTGCCAGGTGGTAGTTCTGTCTTAGGTGTAATAGAGAGTTGATCTGGTCTTTGAGTATCTAGCCAGGCAAAGTATCCCATGTCTGTAAGATGTTGAATGGGGAACTGGATAGTTTAGCAGCGTGTCGGCAGAAAGGTCGGCGAGAGCGCAGTCTCTGTCTACCGAGTTGGTGTGACTCTTTGTCTACAGTGTTATGCAGCAGGTGCTTGTTGTAAAGCAGGGCCTTATTCACTAGTTTGTGCGTGTGGTGTTCTCTCCGAAGTAATGCAGGTGCAATGCCTGAAAGCACTTGTAGGAATTCAGATGGAGTAGGACGGAGGCAGCCAGTGATGGTTCTCAAGGTCTCGTTGACTGTGTCCAGTTTCTTTGTGTGAGAGCTGTTGCACCATGCTGGGGCGGCATATTCAGCAGTGCTGTAGACCAGAGCCAAGGCAGTGTTGTGTAGGGTCGTTGGGCTGGCACCCCATGAAGATCCAGCAAGTCGGGACAGGAGGTTATTCCTCGAAGATACCTTGGCGCATACGGACTCGAGGTGCTGCCGGTAAGTAAGCTGCCGGTCAAGCTTCACTCCCAAGTGGGTTGGTGTAGGATTTATGGCAGAGGCGCTCCATTGAGGTTGATTTGAAGCTGGCGATGAGCCTCTTTGGTGTTGAGGTGGAAGGCAGTAGCGGTGGTCTTGGCTTCGCTCAGCTTCAGTCTCCAGGTCTTGAGATATGCTGCAAGTAGGGCCATGTCTGTAGTAAGTGTGCTTTCTACTTCTGTCTAGTTGCTGTCCGAGTGGAGGAGGGTAAGATCGTCGGCCTAGCCATATTGTCTAGATGTTGTTTGAGGTAAATCGCTGATATACAAGTTGAACAGCATAGGAGCCAATACAGATTCTTGTGGTACTCCGTTCCTCAGACGACGCAGACGACTACTCTGCCCATCACTGGTCTTGAGAATAAAGCTACGGTTTGCAAGCATGTTACATATGAATTGTACAACGTGACGATCCGGGATGGTCCTGAGAAGCTTGAGTGTCAGGCCGTGGTGGCACACGGTGTCGTATGCTGCAGTAAGGTCCACCAAGATGACGCCTGCCTTACGGCGCTTTTCAAAGCTTTCCTCAATATCATTTATGAGTTTTACAATCTGATGTACAGTGCTCCGGCCACGGTGAAATCCTGCTTTTTCGTCAGGCAGATGGGGTTCGAGCCAGGATCATCCTCTCAAGGAGTTTGAAGGAGACACACAGTAGTGATATTGGGTAAGGACTGGTTGGTAAGGCAACATGTGTAGAACTCCTGGAGCTAATATAGACATCGTGGGCCGCATTGCATCAGGAACTCTGCTGGTATGTTATCAGGGCCCCGGGCCTTTCCACTCTTTAGTTGGCTGATAGCAGAGGGAAGCTCATCTAGTGAGAAGGATGTTGAAAGTGACCCGTCCACGCCGAGGGCTCGACGAAGTTTGGTGATCTCTTTTTTGACAGAGCGAGTGTGATCCTTATCAATGTTCTTGAAACGACCATTTGCGAGGAGTTGCTCAGCAATTGAGTTGGCAGTCACAGGACATTTCGATGGTTTGAAAATCCTTCTGGTGAGGCGGTTTATAGTCTTCCAGTCTTCTGAAGCCTTGGATGAAGCTTCTTCCCCGGGTTCAGAATTCAGGAAATCATTGTAAAGAGTATCACATTCCTCATCCCAGGATGGGATATAACTGCGACGGCAGCCACGTGGGATGGTCTTCTTTGCTATATTAATAAAGACTTCACATTGTGCTGTGTAAGAATTGTCCAGGTTGGAGGAGGTTGGTGTCGGGAAGTTGGGCACTTCTGAATCCACCAGGTTCTTGAACTGGTCCCAGTCTGCCTTGCGGAAGTTCCACCTTTTTCACTGGCTTTGTTGGTACAGGCTTAGCAAGGCTCTCCTGAGCGATCAGTGATGGTCTGTGTTGGGACTTCGGAAAGCGGTCGAGAACAGTACGGTGAATGGAGATGGTGTCCATGTTTGCAAACGCAAGGTCAGAGTTTGTAAACGCATTCCACCTTCCAGAGTTGAAAGTGTCTGGTTGCTTGTGGTCGTGCAAAAATTCTACACCAGATTTTGAGGCCCAGTCCTCTAGGGTAGCTCCATCAGGGTTGGTTTTCCAGGTAATGCTATGACTGTTAAAGTCGCCAGCGTAAATGCAAGGTGCACTGTAAGTTGGTAGGGAGTCTGCTTGAAGCCGATGGTTAGGTGGCTTGTAGACATTGGTGACATGAACACCTGCAATTTGAGTCGTTGCCCATTCCATGGTGGAGTCTGCAGGTGAGGTTGCAATTTGTTTCCATTGTGCTGAGTTACTAGCAAAGGTGGCAATCCCGTGGGTAGCGCTCTCGGTGTGTGCAGCTAGGGTGTAGCCGCAGATGTTCAGAATGGAACTGTCAGTAGCGCGTGTCTCTTGGAGGAGAATCGCAGTGACTTTATGCGTATTTGTGAGGTGTTCGATGATGTTTATCTTTGCCCTAGTGAGACCTTCCACGTTTAGTTGGAGCACTGAGATGCCATCTGACTGGACATCTGGTGATGCCTGCCCTAATAAGATAGTGTCCTCTGACGGGGCATGATTAAAATACAGTGAGATAAAAAAAAAGGCAACAGTGAATTACAGAGACAGTGAATTAAAAAAATACAACAGATGTTAGCGTAGCCTCAGTTGATTATCATTCGCCTAAAAAGATCAGTTACCGGGGTTCACCACGAGGAGGTTGATAATCTTGAACCTCATACTTAAATAGAGGGGGACCCGGTGTATTTGCTAAATACGATGGTGAATAAAAGCTATTGAACTGCGCCATGGGAATTGTGATTTTACTAGCTCATAGTGATGCCACCCTTAGTCTCATCGTCATCGCCACGTACTTCAAGTTCTTAGGTGTCTTTCATTGTTACGTAACGTCCATTATCCTCTCTAACATCAAACATTTCTGGAGTCATATCTCTCAGGTTTTCGCGTCCCCGATTGCAGAAGTCTAGCTAAATGTCAAACAATACCTTGTTATTCGAGCTTTGTGGTGTTTCAGGATCCATTACAGCTTGTATTAATTCCATGTCTTGTTAAAAGATTGCGTTTACAAATCCCTGTCCCTCTCTCTTTATCTTGACTGTTCCGGCCATAATCCGACTGGACTAGCTCACTAAACTCCTTGTTCTGGATGATGTTAACATTATGTGTACTCCGGAAACCAGAAGCAAGCACAAGCGAATAGCTTGGATAATTTTCCTTAAACTTCAGATCTCCGTCTCGATTTCGTGCCGCTCAATTGAATCTGGCCAGTACAACATCAAGTTGCGCAGGGAGAGCTTGTCCACGTCTTCCTTCTGAGACAAGGCGATGCAATAATCAGAGGAAACACTTTGAGAACATATATCTTATTTTGATTTTTACTATTAGCAGTGTCTGCATCTTCTAGTAGTTGTTGGTTGATATTTGTGGACAGAAGTTAGGTTGTTCTTCGGTGCTTTTTAATCTCCACACATTCGCAATCTCCGTAGTACTTACCAAATATTTATGTTTTAAGTGTTTTGTTTTCCAGGAATTTGTATTGGCAGATTTGCTGACAGTAAAATTGACTTTTTACAGTGTAAAATGAATAGTGTCACTGTTAACAAAATAATTACCTGATGTTATTTAGCACCTTTTAAATTTAAGCATAGTAAAATAGTTTTATTAGCTTCTTTCAATTTTACCGTTTGTACAGCGCATGGCTAAAGATTTAGATTTGTCGCAGGAGAGCGAGTCCAACCATTTAGTCCCTTTCCAATAGCATACATAATGTCAGTTGTTGGTTCTCCAAACAAGATTGGTGTTTGAACGAAGACAGATAACGCACTGGAATAACCCATTTCAATGCAGATGTCGCGAGCTTCATCATACACCATTCCTCTGCTGCACACAGGGGTCCATGTATTGTTGTCAAATCGTATTTCCAATCTTCCCTCTCCCTCAGAGTTGCCACCGATCAGCCGAAAATCATGTGTTGGTGTATCATCTGAAAAGTGGTTTTATGTTAATTTTTTTTCGATTTTCTGATTTAGCAAATCACTGAAAGTGCCCTTAACCTATGATGTCATAATGGCAATATTTGTACTTTTGATACCAACGGAAAGAAGGGACTCTTAAGCTATCAAGAGGTACCAAAAATTCAAAGAAAAACTCGAAGGAGTGCATGTAACCACCCACTTCGGAAATGTTGTTACAAAGTGGCTCAGGTAGACGAAGGTTAACAACTGCTTCGGTATCGTTAAGATAGAGTGTCAGTTCACTTAATATGCACTACACAAGTTCAGGTTGTCATTCATCCTGGCGTCTTTGGAAAGTAATGTAGCTCTCACACTTCTTGAAATCTACTTTTATCTAAAAAGAGTTAAGTAACTGGTGCAGCGATTTCAACCATTTTCTCTTGAAAGTACACATACTGGCCAAAAGTATTGCAACATGCAGAAAAACAATTTATATTTAAAAATTGATTTTATAATTGTACCAGTTCTTTACTAGACACTACTGAACTGTTGTACGGGTTTGTCAGGTCTACTTTAAATATTTAGGGCGTATTGAATAAAATAGCTTATAATTCGTAACTAATTTAAGTTCATCATAGTTCTTTTATGTAAAATACATTTCTTTGTGTTGCGGTTCAGGTTGTCCTTACTCGCTTTGTACAAAACGTTAAAAGGAACAAATTAGACATTGACAAATCTAGCGACAGAAGTTCATTTACCTTTGCGACATGCCAAATAAATTGCGTGTTCATTGGTACAATCAGTGAGACCCCACTCCATCGTAAGACTATTTCCTTCAAGAAACTTGCCAAGATTGTACCCGTCAAGGTAAATCGGCGTTGACGACAAACTAGAATTCCAATAATGCGACATGTATTTTCTTCCACCATGATATCCCAGAAACTTACAAATTTCAGTGATCGAATACATATGTTCTTGAGCGCACACAGCACCCCAACTGCCTTCTTTGAGCCTAACCTCAAGACGACCTTCGTTTGATGTAGATCCTCCAATAAGCCGTACTTGTATTTCGTCTTTACCTTTAATGTTTTAAGTGATCAAATTATATTCGAGATTAGTTAAACATTCCTATCTCAAAGAACTTTTAACAAAGTTACTAATGGGTTGTCATAAGAATGACGGTAGATGGATGGATTTGTTGAAGCATGTTTGCTCTGTGAAGAAAACATAAATATAGGTTTTCCCGGTCAATTTCGTCATTCGAGCATTTCAAAATTCGATCATTTTAATTAACCCGAATTTACCAACTTGAATGGGCATTCCAAATCATTTTAAGTCAAAAAATAAAAAAAAAAGGATTCGTATTCATTTGTAAACTTATTTTGATGATGTACGTAAAGAAATTCAAAAATGCAGCCATTCAATTTTATTGAATATGCGTGTGCAGGTATCTTTGCTTGTAGTCTAGTAGTTTCTAGTTCATTTTAAGGTAGGGGTGTGATATAATAATTCAAAAAAAATTGAAACTCCCAGCTCAAATATGGAGACATCCTAAATAAACTAGAAAAAAAATCAATTTTACTGAAATCAGATTATTCTCACTCCCGTACATACCCTCTGAAAGTTTCGAAATAAGGTTTCCAAATTCGAAAGCCTTGCAATGTGAATAATGCATTGAATTTCCATTAGCAACAATTATCACACATGCTAATCAGAAAAAAAAAAAAAAATAGATTTTCCGGAATTTTATTCCTGATTTCAGAATTGTTGTTTAGTTTTTTACCAAATTCCACCATTGTTTAGCAATTCCAGTCTATTTTGCATGTTTATATTATTTTTTTACACCAATGCACATGTCGTTTAGCGCTTTTGATTTTTTTTTAAACAGGCTAATCACAATGGAGCTGCATTTATGCAGTCTGAGGAGCAGTACTCAAGATCATAAGAACTAATGCATATTAAAATTTTAGCTTTGCTGTCTTAAAGGGGAACAAAACCCTAAATCTTCGATCAGCATATGGTTATATACATATATGACCGTTCGAATAGAAGTAATTTCAGTCTCTCTCAACTATTTTTCCCCCCTCTAAAAATAAAAAGTATTAATTCGGTTTCATGTGTATCCATTTTGACTTTTGGTGACGTAGCCCGGGCCCAACAAAGAGTGCCGGTGAACAGTCATACAGGTGTCCCCTACATTGGAATCATGTAATCCTAAAGCATTTCTTTTTGACGGTGAATTGTGGCTATTCAAAACGTCAAGTTCCATGTGTATTTGGAAGGCATCAATTGTTCTATAAGACACATGTGTTTGCTCAAGCTAAATTGGCTAATAAGTAGGATTAATTTCTTTGAACCCAGTGCCCGTAGTAAGTTGATATGTGTATTAGAAAAAAATGGTGAAAACGTATTTCTGCCATTCATTGGACCATGCACTTTTCACGGGAAGTAGTGATTTTCTATTTACTGGACCCCTTTATAAGCCGATAAGATATCCGGTCATACACCCCAAATTGCAATGTGCATCTGTCTATTAACAATTGATTCCCTGCCAATGAAATGCACGTGGAATGTTTTGAATAGCCGCGCCATTCATCACTATAAGAATAGATGTTTTGATGTTATTATGTGCTTCGTATGAAGGACCCTGCAGATTGCTTTGCGGCACTCTTTGGTGGGCACAGGCTACGTCATCCAAAGTCAAAATGGATACACCCATGAACACTGAATTCATACTTTTATTTTTAGAGGGAATAGACCTGTGAGAGACTGAAAAGTTACTTCTATTTTGACGGTCATATATGTATAAACATGTGCTGATCGAATATTTTAGGTTTTGTTTCCCCTTTAACACTTATCTTCATAAGGAAAGGGGAGGGTTTCCTGGTACCGCAATTTTAGTTTTTCACAGCCGTGATTTTAAGCTGCGATTTTTTTGGTTTATATTTTTTGTATTTGTCTAACTTTTAGTTGCGCTTGCAGGGTGCAAAAAAAATAAAATCATCGCGTCCATTTTTTGCGTTAAGTAGCATGGTCCCTAGGAGCCCCCCGTCCCCTCCTTATGCACTAACGGAAGTACCCATGACAAAAATGAAAAATCTTATAAGAGTTTACTGTGATTCTGATTTCATAATGCCTAGAGACCTAGTGTACCATAAACAAAGTAAATAAATTATTTGATAAAAATCTGGCAAGTATAGGAGGCCATTGGAGCCTAATATGATTATATGTATCTGGCGGTTTCCTGTAGAACCACCTATGGTAAATTATAAAAGTAACCCTAAAAAATCTAAAATGGCATGGACATTTATTTTGTGCTTTATTGGTAATATAGTTTCATTCTCACCAACGAAGCAAATCACAACAGTCTAGGCGAAGCAATGCCGTAAACAATGCAGAAACATTATTGTTATCTTGTCACTGTTTTGTAGCTGTCGTGATGTTTTTTTTTTTCAAAAATTCCTTCCCCGTCCAAATCTGCACCATTAAAATAACATAATTTAAGTCGGTTCCTTTTTTGCCCCCTTTGTTTTTACAGTACAAAAATCCAAGTGAACCACTTACACAACGCCACGTTGTGATTTTGATAGCTCATAATCCGAATTTGTACTGGAAGCAAATGGATTTGACTTCCTAAAGAGGGGCTACTAACATAAACATTGTTTTTTCCGTTTAAATGAAGAACCCGGAAAGGATGTGAAAATTATAACTTGGAGTTAAACCTCACTGGTAGGAAAGCTCCTGGGGCGTGGTGAGGAGTGGTCAGGTGTAACCGGCTTTTTTTACCAGCAATGCATTCCTTTCGTACAGCATATTTGAGTTAGTTGAAATGGCAATCCTATACCAAAATATTTCAGCCATTGTCGCTGAATTGCTCGACAAATGACACATTATATTGTTAGACCAGATCGAAAAGCAATTAAGAAGAATATTTGAAAGCTTAGTCAACAAAGAAGTTCCTTAATGATACGTTAAATCAGTTTTGAGATACAGGGGTTTAAAATTTTGTTTAATTTGTCCACAAGAAACTCATGCTGAGTTCATACTTCCAGGAAGATTTGTTTCTCACTTTAGAACATGTTGATGTATTTTATTAAATCATACTTTACTTACCAAAAGAAAAAACATACCAAAGCCCAAGATCAACTGCAATCCATGCCGATTGCAGGCAGGGCAATACCAAAAACCATATAATCAGACGCAGAAAATACAAGGGGAAAACCACCATGCGGAAGGGAATATTAAATAATTTCACACATTAACATTCCAGGTGGCCATGTCGAGCAAGAAGATGGAATAGGAAGACATGAGCAATGATTTAATCAACTGGGTTTTTTGAGCTCAAGGAACTTAGCAGGAATTTTGAAGGTCTTTTGACAGGCGAGTCCTACCTTATTTTTAAATTGTCGTTGTCAATTAAACCCCGTGAGCCTATTTCAACGTCAACAAGTGAGCAGCAAAAACCCGTCTTCCAGTGATGTCCAGAAACAAGGAAAGCGTACCGATCAGTTTGGTACCATGAGCCTTTTTGATGTTAGGCTCAAATGGCACCGACAACTCAAGGAGAGTGACCCGCCTGTCAGTAGGCCAATCTAGCCCGGGAGTACCAGCAATTTCAAATCCTGACTTTTTTAACCAGTGTCTTGTTAGAATATTGTTTTGGACATCCCTTGAGCCATCTGAAAAGCAAAGTCCTTAAGTGTCCGAAGCGGTGAAGCGTGACGTCAGAGGTCAATGACCTCTAAATTTGCATGTTTCTTCTTCACCAACAAGCTATTCTTAGCGGGCTAACTGATTACAATAAAGAGTAACATAACAATTTGGGTCATCAATTTAAGAGAATAAAATTATCTATTCGATGATATCAATAGGCGCTATAAATTGAAGCAGTAGCTAGTTATAGCCAAAAAGTGAAGATTTTTTCAGATTTTTGCATAATTATTGTGCCTTACTGGCTAAATTATAAATGAATTTGTGCATGAATCTATCAATATTTTTCCTTCATATTTTCCCAAAATTTTGAACCTCTATTACTACTACACTGGAGAAGAAAAGTGTTTCCCTTCTATATTTTTTTTGCGTAAGGTAGTTTAAGTTGACCAACTCAATTTCCGTATTTAACGATTTTTCTTAATTTTGAGGCTGTTTCCTTGAAACAATAATTGATCGATATGCACCCTTCGAAAAACGTAAATCTGTCATTCAGGTGGTGAATATGGATAAATGGTTCTAAATTGAATAAAAAATGGTTCTTCGGGCAGCCATCAGGACATTTCGGAGGTGTTGTAGGCCCTAAACGTGCAACGAGAGATTTAAAAAAAAAAACAGGTGTCCTTAAAAATATGAAAATTCGATTTTTTGCACTGCTGTTAGAGCTTTCAATCTCCAAAAAAGTCCCCATCTGAAAGGATAAGCCGATGACTGTTTCTTTGGTACTAAATTGTGAAATTTTAATTTCATATCGGAGCAAATATGAAATTCAGCCTATGTTTTCTATTGAAATATAAGCATATACAAATCACCTTTTGTTTCCATTGTAAGTTATGTATGTAACCATGCAAATAAATAAAAAGTAAGGAATCTATTTCGTGTCTAATCTATAGGAAATCACTACTATCACAGCAAATATGACAACGTGAAATCTCTGTGCACCTTTAAAAAAAATCCG
Source organism: Ophioderma brevispina (assembly GCA_023653785.1). Taxonomy (NCBI): domain Eukaryota; kingdom Metazoa; phylum Echinodermata; class Ophiuroidea; order Amphilepidida; family Ophiodermatidae; genus Ophioderma; species Ophioderma brevispina. The sequence continues at coordinate 46,234 of JAMKCH010069369.1, forward strand.
ATTCGCAAATGGTTCCAAATTTTGAAGAAAGTTCTGTGAAGTGGTTCTTTGAAACCTTCAAGAAGAAAACAACCCTTGGGAGAACCATTAACGGTTGTAAAGGGGATTCTGAGACATTGGTTTCATTCAAACTCATTAAGAGCTCATTTTGGAGGGCCAAGGTTTTGGTTGTTTTTGTATACCACAACCAGGGGTGTTCACTTATACCCTGGTGCATATAAACGTGTGAAAATGGGGGACGCATCATGCGCCCTCCGATTGTCCTACATGAGTCGAGACGTTTTCTAGCTCTCAGAACACGCTTCTTGGCGTTTTCATCTGCCTCCCGCCCTTCGTCGCTCCCTTAGGTCGCAAACCTGTCAGCAAGAGGCGGCAGAATCTGGCCATTGAGATTTCACACCTCTAATTGTGTTTTTAAAATAAGTGACACTTGTGCTCTGTAAGTTGCCCTCCCCCCTGAAAAAGTTTGGATTGTCAAAATTATTGGCAAATTTCAGCTACTGTCTGCCAATAACTTAGATGTCCGGTTGTTTAAATAAATAATTTTCAAAAATAAAAAAAATAGTTTTGTTAAAAAGTCATAAAAAGTGTTATCATCATCGGAATTAAACAAGATCATTTAAGTTCCAACTTGAAAAAAAAATCTGTGGATTTTATTCAACTTACACTGGCAAAATGACCAACCAGCAATCAAATTTATTTCGTCTCAACAATATGAGCTGCCACCTTAGGGCTCATTCAGGACTCATGAGTCATGACCTGCTGTAAAAGCCCCAAGGTCCAACTTGCCCCCCACAGAAGATCATTTCTCCATTATCCGTAGGCTTAGGGAACGCTCTTCCTGCTCATGTATCAAGCCCGGATTTGCAGAGCTTTCAAAACGGAGGATAATCTCTATCTTAGCGCCAATCCATCAGCGTTTCTTTTGAATTAGAAACGCATGCTAATTGCATTGACATAAAGATATATAATTATGCATGTGATGAACAATATGGGGATTGAGATGAGGACCCTGCTAAATGCATAGGGCGGGGTTGCAGTGCCCTTGAAAAACAATAGGTTACAGTAATAAATATAGAATAGCGTGGATGTACGAAACATTCACCAAGGAATATAATTAATAATATGAAAATAACAAAAAATTATATACATAAATACAGTTGCATTTAACCAGATCAATTCCTTTACTCATATTCAAAAACGTCTTAGGTCCAAAGATAACCCAAGAACTCTCTTTTCGCGACTTAATTTCGAAAGTGCGTTATTTATTGAATATAATTAATAAAAAACCAGTTAATTGGACAGGGAACATATATCTCAATTGTTAGGGTTATGCTTAAAGGAGCATGTAAATAAGAAGTGTTAATCATTTATTCAAGTTTTCAGACCGAATGCGTAGTCTCTTATGCAGGAAAAATGGCTTTTGTGATTTTATGCAATACTCCGTGCTTGGCGGCGATTTCGTCGTATGCCGATTTTCACCGGGAAGCTGGTCAACCTTGCAATTCCATTCTGGTAGGCTAACAATACCAGTTCTTCTGAGAAAAACCTTACATTTAAGGTACAAGTGCATTTGATAGCGAAGAACTGTGAGTTTCTGATTGTGGTTTTGATGACATGAGTTAGACAGTATATCTGAGGTGTGTAAAACCTGTAATTACTTAACTAGGGTTTTTCTCGTGCAATATGATAAACAAGGGTCTTGTCCTGTCATCCTAAAATTCATCAACAGTGATGAATGAAGCAGAATTGCAGTGCTAGGTATATACAGTGAGATTTCCGTGCTGAAACATATCAACTACTTGCCATTCCCGAGCAAAAATCTGGGAAATTAAACACGTCTTAATGACTCTGATAACAAGCACTTGTGGAAGTCTAAAGCCTCTTTTGCACTGCACCACTAATCCTAAAAACTCTCTCATTGTCTCATTGGGACACCCTTTCTAGATTCTTGATGCTCAGAGACGCATCATAGCTGTCACACATGGAGCATGCTCGTTCCAGTGAAAACGAATTGAAAAACTGTTATATTACGCAACTTCAAATCAGGTAACGTTGCCACTGCTCTTCTTACTTGAAGACAAAGGAGCTGAAATGGGCATGTGAAGGAATTTCTCAATGCAAGAAAAGAAAAAAACTGCAACGTTTGAAAATGAAAGCCCTCATGATTCAGGAACCTTGTGAGCGTGAGGAATAAGAGGACTGTCTTCCGACGGAGAACGGCCGTCAAAGTTGAGTGTCACAGTTGATGTGTATCTCATAGATGCTTATGATTTTTAGTCCAGAAACAGTATCACCATTGCCTCATTTTGGGTGTGTTGCAAATTCGTATTGGTGGAAACGAAACATGCTAATTTGCAGATTCAGTACACATCCTATGAGACACCCTGCTTGATGCACCTCCGATCATGAAAGAAAGGGTATCCTGGAAAGACCCACGAGGAGGAGCGGGAAGCGTTGGTGCAGCCAGGCCTTCATATTTCCACAAGTGTTAGTTATCAGCGTCCTTCAAGACAGAGTCGCAGTTTTTTGGAATGGAATCACAGCGGAGATGAGTTATTTTCACACTAGCAAATTCCACTTTATACATAGCCCCTGACGAGGTCTGCTCTAATCTACAAAGTTGTGAACGAGAGTTGTTCACGACTTGAGATTGACCATCATGAAAGTGGACACGTGCAACCCGTTCCAGTGAACCTCATTACTGGAGAAATGCCCAACAGCCACCAGTAATACATTTTGTATTCATTGCTGCGGCATACAACTTATTTGCTGACAATTGGATGGATGAAGGAACAGCTAACACCAGATACTTATATGACATACTCTTCTTAGCAACAGTATTTGCTGCATTGTCCGGAGATTACACGCATCACCACATAGACAGCACAGCTTAGGCAAAACATGGGCACTATTGATCAGGCATTCATGCGTCATTGCGGGCAGCGGTGGATTTAAGGAGACGGGCTGCCAGCAGCTTAAGGTGGGCCCGTTTTGTTCGCGCCAAAGGACGCAGTGTCGCACTAAATGCGACTAGGGGTTTTGTTATCAGTGGGCTGAAGAATAATTGAAAATATGTCTTGATTCTGGGCCATCGCATTTTGGTAGGAAAAGTTGGCCTTGTGAGGCCCAGTGTCCTACATAAGCACCATGATGGTGAAAGGACATGGGCCCTAAAATCTTGCGGGAACAAAACACTGTGGCCGTTATTTGCTGTTCTTTTTATAGATGCCCTTCAGCAGCTGCTGACACTTCTCCTTAAATCCACCACTGGTCTTTGGGAGCGTCTCTAACTGTTGACGAAGATGTGGCTGATACTCTGACGATTCTGATTGCATGATTTGAATGATGCTAGATATGCCATTTCAAATTATGCACCCAGGGATATAAGTCAAATCCTACTTAACCATCAAATCATCAAGATCGTCCTGTTTCCCACAGTGTTAAAGCAAAGCATTCATGCAGTGAAAATATGGTTTAAAATGATGCGAAGAATGTAATATTGGAAATGGCGGGAGACGACAACAGCCAATTACCAATTATGTGGTTCGTGAATCAACGTACACTAAAGATGTTCAGTTAAGTGCCGTGATCTTCAAGTAAGGTTGACTTCATTTCTTCTGACGAAAATGGTGACGATAATGAAATTGGCCATAAATATGGAATGAGCCAATCTGCAGTTTGGGCACCTATGTTACTGATGCATGGATATTAAAAGTGAACTGAAGTAGGCTAACTGTTAGCTAATTGATGTCCAGAGGGTGCTTTGAAACAATCCCACAAAGCAATTGGCAATGATGCCTTTACTCTACTGTAATAAAACATGTCAGTACAAACGCGTTGTGAGCTAAAAAGCGGATAGGATCAGGGTTGTACGTGTTAAATAGGATTTGTGGGATCGTACTGACCTTATTCAAGTGAAATTCCAAAACTGCTGCCATTGTGTGATTGACTAGATACACCCTCTGAGTGACGTCTGTCTGTATAATAACGTGCATAATGCATGTTGACGGATGGGTTACCCGGTGGCAATGACATATGGAAGTTTTACGAGTTTGTGCAGAAACCCTTATTAAAAGTCACCCGCACCTCCATCAGTCCTAAGACTTCCCAGTTGAAGCATAATTCAGTTCTTAAGGTCCGCTTTTGGAAAATGTTTGCCTTGAAACAATTGCTAGCGACTTTTAGTTCCGTACTTGCAAATTTCCTTCGATCTTTCATTTCCTAAAGTTTTGCGGACAAAATCAGTTTCCAGTCCCAATTTTGGAGGTCGGGGTTTCTCGCAAATATGACTAACAAATAACAAAGAAAAAGTGATTGCCCTTAATGAGGTCTTGATTGAACCCAAAATGTCTTCAGACATCTTTAAGAAGCAATTTTGGCTTTATAGAACCGTTAATGGTTCTTCAAAGGGTTGTGTAATTTTGTGGTGGTTCGATGGAGAGAGAGAGCGGTACTTCATAGAGCTTTCTTCAAACTTTTAGAACCATTTGCAGACCCTTTCTTAGGGTTCTACCGAGGTCAAAAATGGTTCGGATGGGTACCGAAGAACCATTTTTTCAATTAAGAACCATTAAGCTAATGTGCCGGAATGATGAATGATGTTTTTTACAACTTTTTTTCGAAGGTTACATATAACGATCACTTATGTTGTCAGAGGCAACAGCCTTAAAGTAGCCAAAATTGGTTAAAACGGAAATGAGTTGGACAGATTAAAATACCGTTATGCACAAAAATTTTATAGCCAGGGAAACACTTTTTTTCTCAGGTGTAGTAGAATATATATAGGGTTCAAATTGGGGAAAATAGAGGAAAAATTTGATAGCTTAATGGACAAAATTTTCTTTATATTAGCCGGTAGGCAAAAGTATACAAAAAAAGTTGAAAAACCTCACTTTGGACCTCATACACTAGCTACTGCTTCAATTAATAGCGCAAATTGATTATCATTCGAATAATTTTAATTGTATTCTATTTAAAATGATACCCAATTTGTTATGTTTACTCTTAATGTGAACCAGTAGCGCTAAGAATAGAATATGGTGAAGAACGTTGCAAATTAGAGGTCAGGACCTCTGACGTCGCTCCACCCGCTCGCGAACTTAAGATGTGCTTTTCAGATGCCCCAAGGGATGTCCTATACAAATATCATAACAGACACTGGTTAAAAAATCGGATTAAATGCCTGGATTCTCCCGGTTATAAAGTTCATGGTGAGGGTTGGTGCGGGGTCTCCCACGCGGTCACTTCTTCAGTGACGCTTCAGTTTCAGTGATCGCTCCGGTTCACTCATTAGCGGGAGCCCGCGCGAACGCGGGCCTCCCGTCTAGTCTACTATAATTGACTATGTTGTTATGTATGTAATTGGGTATGTTCGCAAAAGGCTCGGTCAGTTTCGATCCATATTGCGCCAACTCACGTGAAAGGTGCGTAAGGATACCGGACAGGTTCTCGGCTATCTTTTGACGACTCTGTTCAGAAATGGCTGAAAAATCACTGAAAATTGCTCGGTTGCTACGGAAAATTCCCATTTGTTGTACGCGTTACTAAGCGGCGCGTATGCCGTGGTACTTTGCGACGGTTGTTACGCGTGCCAACGGACGATTCGCGTAGATGTGTATATGCATTTGCATTTCATTTCATATTTAATTCAGTACTCACAATTAAAAATAAATAATCAAAATACATAAATCAGCACATAAAATGATTAAAACAAAATGTAAGAATAATGATTAAGTATTCACAACTAAATACCAGTTCAAATTTGACGACTGTGGTCGTGAGATATAGATTTATACCATTGATACCAAGGGTGCCCAAAAGCCTCTAAAAGGATGCTATTTCCATTGGGGCCCTCAATTGAAAACACAAATGGGACAAAATGAGACAAGCCGGCAAGAAAAAAAAAACCTTTACAAATACAAGCAACACCAACAAAATTAAAATAGATTTTTTAAATAACAATATATTGCACATGTATGTGATACTGAAGGCAACCAAAAAGAGGACATATTAAATTTAATAACACCAGATCAAAATTCATCTGCCAAGGTTGGTTCACTCAGATGTTTTTTGGCTGCCATTTTGAATTGAGAGAAAAATTTTCTTCATGCTTGAAACCTTGGGGGTTAAGCTGTTTCCATTTTGAATACCAGTATAAAAGAAAGCATTTCTAGCTGGCCTTAAGTTCTTGGCAGAGTAACGTTGTGTCAGGCTACCCCTGGTACTGTTATTGTGAACTGTAGGGACACACGTTGAAATTGAATTCAGATATTCCGGTGACAATAATATTATATTTGAAAAACCTGTTTAGTTTTAGGTCAGTTTACCCTATTCCCTCACAGACAACAAACCCAATTTTATCCCTTTCTTTTGACCCACTTGGCTGCGGTGGGCTCAATTCTAAGATAAACCTAAACAATTTTATTTGCATTGTCTTTGAGTCTGTTTTTGAAATATGGGGAAGCATTGAAACAAAGCCGAACATGCATAATCAAAAGACATAAGATGAGGTGGAACTAGGACTTTACGTGTTTTCTGCTATTTAGAATCCCTCATACCTAACAGAAAGAAACTTTACATAGCCTATAGAACCGCTTTTTTAAGAACTTCCCAAGCAAACCTTTTCACCGGTTTAATGATACATCAAATTTACCCAAGGTACTTTGCATTTGAGTTGTATTCAGAGGTTTACCATCACAGTTGACATTGGAAAGATTTTACTTTTGGCGAGTTTTTCGTTTAGTACCAAATACATGCATTTGTTTCCCTTTAAATGCAAAGATAATTTTATTATCGATTAACCATTGGCTACATGTCTCAAGTTCTTTACCAAGCTTAATAGCAATACTATCAGGATCTGTACCGGATACCAGCAAGGCGCTGTCATAGCGTAGAGCAAGAGTTTGCAGTCAACACTGCTGACCATATCATTAACATAGCAAAGAACCAAACAGTGGACCAGAATGACTCCCCTGCGGGACCCCGCAAGACAGAGTGAGCGAATCAGAATCACATTGATTCACATTAACAATTTGGTTCTGCCATTTTAAATTAAGATTTTAAAACCAATCCACGATGAAAACACCATTGCCTGAGCTTCTGCAGAGGAATAACATGGTCAACGTGTCGATTGGGCTTTTCTGGAGATCTAAACAGAACCAAACCTGTGTTATTACCATTAGAACATTTGTTTGGAGGTAATCAGTAGAGAATCAGACAAGTGTAGTGAGAGAACCCCCTCTAACCAGATTTTGAAAGTAATATAGATATTATTTTCTTTCAATAAGATATCCAGTTGACTGTACACGCTTTTTCCAGTATTTTTGAGACTACGCATAAAATACTCACAGGTCGGTAATTACCGACCTCTAACCGACTTTTTTTTAACTAATGGGCTTTACACGTGCCAGTTTAAAATCCCTTGGAACAACATTGATGGTAATAGAAACATCCCAATATGGGTTAGTTGATTTTTTAGAAATCTGGCACAATCTTGAGAAATCGTGAAGGAATTCAATCAAAGCCCCGTGCTTTTTTGGGATTTGGAAGTGAACGCAATTATTAAAAATAAAATCACTCGACACAGGAGACAATTGGAAAAAACATCATTGACGCCCAGCTCTTTCTAAAATCCACCAAAGTTGAGATTCCACACAAAATTTCCCCAGGGTGCAGGCAGTTTTGTTGACCAAAGTGCTAGCAACAGTGGATAAAAGGTATTGATATAATTGGCAACAGTTGTTGAGTTAAAACATTTTTTCACCATCTTATTTAAGGACAACACGAGAATGCTCTTTGGTTTGTGTACTATAACCAATCCTTTGAGAATGCCTCCATAACTTTTGTGGGTTAGATTTATTTTTCTTTACACTTTTTTCCCTAAAAAAGGGCCTGACTAGCCCTCTTTATATACCTTTAATCTATTGCGGATCTTAATATTCTGTAAAAAGAGCAGTTGTTTTATGTTTTTTGTATCTATGAGAAGGTTATCCCCTTTCTTTTAATAGGCATCAAGGATCTCAATGGTAACAGGTTCAGTGCGGTTAGAAAGTGACAGGATCTTATAGTGCAAACGGTTGTGTGGGGAAAGAAAAACCAACAATTGGGTCACAAGAACACGCCATGTTATTTATTTAGCTTTGGTGTCGTATTACACCACGGTGTGTACGAGAAGAGAAGAAAAAAATTATAAAATATAGGGAAAATTACGGGATGAAATTTGACAATTAAATTTAATTTGTAGAAAATGGCCCTAAGCTATAGGAATGCTGAAACGACGAGGAATAAAAAATACGAATACGGGATGACGGGGGGGTCATATTAACTATAGGATGGCGAGAACTTATAGGAGTTGATGAGTTATGAGAAATATGTGGAAAATCGGGAAATACGTTTATCCCACGGGGAGTCCTTTTGTGAGAGAATAAAGTACACGGAAATTTTACGATATTAAATATTGAAGTTTTTTATTTTACTTGTAGGCTTACTTTGGTTTTTTGTCTTTGTTTTGGAAAATATTTCTCCCAAAATTGTGACTTGGCTTCACCTGCTGTCCGCCGCGCCGTAAAAAACACCCTTCGTACACTATGCGATCTTCCGAAGATAGCAAGCATGCTTTGAGCCCTTTTACCTGTTTCCAATAGTTTCCAATGAAAGTAGTACCTTGTAGTAGGCCTATGTGCTGTTCACGGAATTTAATGCATTATTAAACAAACGTGAGTAAAGATTATATTGTACTTATAAACGGGCCATCAAGACTAAATATCCTTCTTTTACCGAAAATAAGCAGCTTCTCTCTTGAATTTTTTCAACACACTTGTTCAATGTCGTATCGGAAAGTGTTTTCTTCTAATTTCTATGTCAGGACCATAGATTTAAATGGTCAGGACTCAGACATGCTAATGAATACATCTCATATGACAAGAGTCTTTTGTTTCCAACAACATTTCACCGATTAGGTCTTATAGAGAGTGTTAATGCATACACATGATGATTAATATGATCTTATACAGTTTCGTGAAAGGCAATATCATTGTCATTTTAAAGTCCGAAAAACTTTAAATACGATCTATTATTTTTGCCTCGTGTAAACTCCAGGAATATCCGAAAAAAATACACAATTATGTACACTTTCATGTAGAATAAGACTTTTTTTCAGTATTCTAACAGCAATTATGGCATTTTATGAAAACCTAATTTACTAAAAAGAAGGATAATTCAGGTAACTTTACGGCAGAGAAAGGACCGTAAAATAAAAAGGCCATGTAATGTTGATTCATTTTTTTGTGACGATTTTACTCATTACTTACTTCATAATCATTTTAAAAACATTAAAGAAGTGATGCACATCTTAAATCACCTATTCAACTGATACTGAGGCTTTATTTTACATTTTAGCTGTGATTTCTCTCTCAAAGCAAAAACCACAGACTTTTTTGTGGCCCAGCGCCATTGCAGCATAGTGGCCGACAATTTGGCCTAAAAGACGACGTAGCGAATGCTCATTATGTTTTTTTTTAAGTTCCCAATGACAACTTTTATTAATATCGTTTAACTTCGTAAAAGGAACGAATTTTGACAACAGTATTTAGAAAATTGCAAAGAAGTATAGGTAGGTCTATATTCGTCCAGCTAATACTGGTTTCAGAGTAGGCCTACACGCTTAAAATGCATTCAAAATCACGAAATCTGGACACGCCCTTGCTTTACCTTTCTCACCTTTCCATAAACTTTGTCTTCCCTTTTCTTACCGTAGTTTTTTTAATTGATTCTCATCATACATCACAACAGCATATCAAAAATTACAAAGAGGGAAAAAACAATGCTCATAAGTTTTAATCAGTGCGCACATTTTGCGTGCCTGTTTTGTTCGCGTGCCTGAGCTTAAGCGTTTGCCATGCGTGACACTTGTGGCGTTTTACGCACCTCAATATCGCGTTGGTATTTTAGACTACTAAAAATGCCGTTATTTTCGAAAATAACAGAAAAGGTAGTTCGGTGACCCCTACTTTTTTTCTTCAGTAATCGACAGATCTTGTTAGTGCGCAACTTTTATTAAAATTTGGACAAAAGTTATCGAACCGATTTTTTTTTAATATTCAAAAATGTCCATGAAAAAATGAATTTTCCATAGACGTGTGTACAAATTTTTGGAGAAAATAGGTGTTTTTAATAGAATTTTTCTCAAAAACGAGTTCGGTGACCCCATATTTTTATTTCTGATATTTGACGTACATCGAAGAAAGTTCATTTATACGAAATCTTAACAAAATCTATCGAACGGATCTATCGTGACCCAATCACCTTAAAAAAATACGAGAAAAATAAAATATACGGAAAGTTATACGGGATTAAATATTACGAGAAAAATAAAATATACGGAAAGTTATACGGGATTAAATATTCAGTAGACGTTTCCTTAGAAATCGGTAACTACATGAGCTATAGGATACGATAGGTACGCGAATTTGAGTTTTAAAAGTGTAGTGACTCGGGGGAGTCCTAAAGTTCAGCGTGACGGGTTTGGTTGCGGTGGTCTCGCCATAGCGTGTCACTTTCTCAGTGATCGCTTCAGTTTCAGTGATCGCTCCCGTTCACTCAACTAGCGGGAGCCCGCGCAAAGCGCGGGCCTCCAGCTAGTCATACTATAATTTGGCTAATGTTGTGTGTATCTTCGCAAAAAGCTCCATCAGTTTCGATCCATATTGCGCCAAATTCGAAAGAAAGATTGATGTTTACCCGGCGGGTGTTCTAAACTATATTCGGACGAAATCCGTTCAGAAATGGCTGGATAATCATTGAAAATGTGGTCCGTTGCTATGGAAAACCATATATTTGTTTATAACCGTTACTAACAAGTGCGTACGCGTTGCATGTTGCGACGGGTGGTAACCTACGCGTCGCGGAGGGTGGCGCGGCGGATGCGTACGCAAACCGTTACGCAATCAACAGGCGCCTTATTGGAAAACGGGTGGGGAAGAGAAAAAAATGGTCAATATTAAAATAACACGTCATGTTATTTCAGTTTGGTTGTGGTATGTATACGGAAACTACAGGTTAAGCTACCGTTACGCAGGCGCCTTAATAATGCAAAACGGGGTGGGGAACAGAAAAAATGGTCAATAAAATAACACGTCATGTTCCACTTTGGTTGTGGTATGTATACGGAGACTACAGGTTAAGTTAAGTTAGGACACGGGGAGTAGTTTTGAGAAGAAAATATTAAATATGGGGATAAGTTACGGGATTAAATATTGCCTTTTTTATTATTCAGAAGATAGGAACTACAAAAGCTACAGGATATGACGGGAACTTGAGTTATGAAAAAGTTGAGAATACGGGATGTTTTGCCGGGGGGACATAAACTGCAGAATGACAGGAACTTTATACGGGAGTTACGAGAAAAAAGATTGTGGATATAACAGGAACTACGGGTTAGCACACGATGAGTACTTCTGAGAACAAATGCTAAACATTGAAAGTTATACGGGATGAAATATTGACGTTTAATATTTACAAAATGGAAACTACGTGAGCTACAGGATTAATAATGGTCAATAACACGTCATGTTATTTCGCTTTGGTTCTGGTATTAGGACATGGGGAGTAGTTTTGAGAAGGAAAAAAAATATACGAAGTTTTACGGTATTAAATATTGACGTTTCCTTAGTTGGTAACTTGAATTATTAACATGTTAAGAATATAAAACATTGTGACTCGAAGGAATCCTAAACTTCATGATAACGGGTAATTTATACGAGATTTTGAGGAGTTGTCAAAATTCACTGTCATGACTGTGTGCGTATTTCTTAATTGGTGTGGTTGCGATGGTGTCGCCATAGTGTGTCACTTCTTCAGTGATCGCTTCTGTTTCAGTGATCGCTTCTGTTTCAGTGATTCTTCCATTTAAGTGATCGCTCCCGTTCACTCATCTAGCGGGAGCCCGTGCGAAGCGCGGGCCTCCCGCTAGTGTTCTTTAAATAGGCGAGCATATCTTTATTGACAAAAATCCTTCATTTACATATTCTCTAATAATTAAAGCTGTGATTGGAATTTTCCCTGGAAAACATACTGCTGGGCTTTTTGACCGTCGTCGTTCAATGGACAAAAAGCTGGCAACCGTTTTCTAGTGAATCGATATCGCCTGTTAATTACCAGGTAATGTCCGTATGTCCTCGTTAAAGCCTAGCAGTGATTTGAAAATATTTGAATTGTGGCAGGAATAGCTAAATGAAGGATAAATCTGTAGACTTCTCATAAGTTACTTTTTTTCTCCAGCTGTAAAAAATGACAGAAAAGAAGAAGAATTAGGCAATAATACTAACTCGGGAGCATTGTTCACCAAGATACGAATTCCCTCAATTACGTGTTGTAGGAATGTCCGAACGGACATAATGACTCAATCTCCGATTCTGTACCTTATTTAGGTTTGCTTCTGGTCTTATCATTTGCAGTGTAGGTTAGGAATACCTGTACTTGTTACATACATGTAAAAATCTGATTTTTGATGATTTTTTCGATTTGCTGATTTAGCAAATCACTGATAGTGTCTTTACTTAACGGGAATCCGTAAAATGTTTCTTTTAATAATAATAATAACAATCTTGATATAGCGCCTAATGCAGAGGCCTCTAGGCGCTTCACCTAGAAAGGAGCAATTATATAATTTTCAATACGACAAATACAAAAATAGATTAAATCTATGTTAAAACAACAAATAGTCTCAATTATACACAATTTCAAAATAACTTTAAAAGTAGAATTACAAACATATATATATTGTGACCAACAGATAGGAGAGAAAGATAATCCAGTTGACTCCCATACTAAGAAATATGGGGATTACCTGAATCGTCAGCTGTGAGGCTGTGTGGCATGTACCCCAACAGCGACATCGGTTAAGTCTTGATCTTTCCTGGATCAAGAAGATGATCTCAAGTTCTCGGTGTTAAATACAAACAGCTGATGAGCTCCGAAGATTAGCAGTGACCATTGCCGTGATGTCCCTTTTAGGTGATAAGCAGAATCTTAAAAACTGCCCTCTGTTTAATTGGAAGCCAATGTAGTTGGTAGAGAGCTGGTGTGATATGGTCTCGCTCGTCGACGGTTTTAAGGACAAGACGGGGCAGCTCTGCATTTTGAACTCGCTGAACCTTGGTTAACTCTTCTTCTGGAAGGCCATAAAGCAAGGAATTGCAGGAATCCAGCCTAGATGTAACAAAGGCGTGGGCCAATCTGATGGTAGATTTTTCATCAAGCACTGTCGAACCTGCCCAGTTTCCTTATTGAGAGCCATCCACTTACATAAGCTGTTAATATGATTGATCATTCTTAGTGATGAGTCTAAGATGACACCAAGGTTCCGTGCTTCAGCTGACGGATGTATAACAGAATTGCCAATAATAATAGTTGGCTGAGAGTTGCTAGCCGATCTTCGAAAATGAGATCTAAAATACAACATCTCCGTCTTCTTGTCATTTAATAAATATCAGCTTGTTGGATTTCCACCAGGATCTGTGTCTGGCAATGCAGTTTCACGTTTCATCTTTTTTAATGGCTGCTTCACGATCCCGAGGTGGAAAGTCAGGTAGAGCTGGGTGTCATCAGCGTAAACAACAATTAAATCACCGTGTGGCAGTGATTATCCTGTAGTGGGGTACTAAACAAGATGAAGTCAATCGTCCAGTAACCGAGACCTGTGGGACTCCACACTCTAACGCCACAGGATCTGACGAAGCACATCTGAATGATATAGATTGAGTTCGGCCCTCTAGGTATGACGAAACCAACTTAATGCTTTTCCCGTAATCCCTACCGTTCAGTTAGACGGGTTAGGAGCTGTTTGTGGTCTATGGTGGCGAAGGCGGCGCTGAAGTCCAGTACCACTAGTACAGCCTATTTTTGTTTGTCAAGAGCAGTCAAGATGTCGTTCTGCACCGTAACAGAGCAGATTCCCTGCGACTCTTTCAATCACCTTTCCGAGAAATGGCAGATTCGATATAGGGCGATAATTTGAGAGGATGTTGGTGTCCAAGCCAGATTTCTTCAGGAGCGGAATGACAGAATGCATGCTTGCGAGCTTGGGAATACACCCGAAGATAAGGAAATGTTAGCAATCCTTGTTATGACTGGTAACAGATCATCTATAGACAAAGTTTTAAGAGACCAGCTGGTAAAGGGTCTAAGGTGTAGGACTTGATCGATGCTGATTTGATGGATTTCAGACCTCCTGTTCAGACACTGTAGAAAGTAGCTGAAGGTGCTTTGGCATGACTCCGTTTAGTCAACGGACTATAAGCAGTTGTGGTATCATGTAGACTGTTACGCAACTTCTTAATCTTCTTGTAGAAAAATTCTGCAAACTGTCAGCAAGATCTTTTGGACATTCATGGTAGGTAGCGGTTGTTCCACTCTGGGAGATGTTAAATTACTGACTACACGGAAAAGGTCCCGTTGATCACATTTAGTAATCTGGTTGTTATGATACTCTCTCTTGGCTTTAGAAAGAAGAGAGTTGTATTTAGAACACTGATCTTTGTAAGCCTCTTTGCATACTGTGAGCCCAGTCTGTGAAACTGCGCTCCAGCCGACGCCGTTCCTTCTTCTCAGCACGAAGAACATCTGTGTACCAAGGTGCATGAGATGCAGAACTACAGATCGATTTACGAGTGGAGCATGTTCATCAAGGGTCTTAGATAAGATGATATTATATTCATTAACTAGAAAATCACACACAGCATCTGAAGGCAAACAAAGAAGTGCAGATCGTAAATCAGAGCGGAAGATGTTATGCTTTCTTTTTCTTTTTGGAGATTACAACTAATGGGGAATGCTTTCTTTCTCTTTTTGGAGATTACAACTAATGGGGAAATGCCCGTTAATCTACAGAATATATATCCCTTAATTTGGAAAGAATTTTAGACCATAATTCGTCGGTAAAATAACGGGACTATAAAATCAACCACCGATTTCAAAGATTTGAAAATCAAAATTAAGCAATTTCAATTCCTGTATCGAAATCGACTATATCTATATTAAATTTATGAGTGAATGTTTTCAGTCACCAAAGTCATTTCCAAATATACTTGGGCCCAAAGCCGCCTATTAATTTTCTACAGCTTCTTTGTACACACTCTTTTGTCGTGTCCAATATTTAAGCAAATGCTGCAAGTTCGGATTCTCTTTTGAAGTGTTATGTGTTGCTTTACAAGGAAGATTTTTCGGTTATATTTTTTCATGAGTTGGCTAATTGAATCTATACCATTTTCACCTCGGCGGTGGTTTGTAGACTTAAAATAATGAGCGTATGATTTCTCTTTTCCAAACCTTGCGAATTGAACTGATCATCACTTCCATGCATAGCAACAATGTCTGACATGTGTTCTACTAGGAGATGCATGTATGGGGCCCGGGGGCCACTTGTATTCAAAGGTGGATATGATGCGTGAACAAGAAAACGCGTAAAAAGGGTATCTCTTTTCCAAGAGGCGATGTACGCGCGTACATTGATTAGGGTGTCAAAAACAGCAAAATGTGGAAAAAAGGGTATGTTTTTTTCTAAATCCTGAAATTGTGATGTACGTGTAATACTCAAATTAAGCAGAGATAAAAAATATTGTAAAGCAAAGCAGGATAATAAAGGTATATTAACGACACAATGCATTGCTTACTTGTTTCGGGTAGCAAAACTTACTGAAATGCTTCTTTAGTGTAGCAAAACCAGACAAAAATACTTGTTTAGAGTATATTTTTTAGTCGGTGGAAATACTTGTTTAGGGTGCATTTTGGAAGTCCATGTTCACGCATCATATCCACCTTAGAATACAAGTGCCCCCCCCCGGGGGGTATGGGGTTATAATGTCTTGGAGGTACAAATAGATGTGTACATGAAAATCCATTGCTTTGGCCAGTTGCAAAAATTGTTTTATACCACCGTCGCCACTACGCAATACCTTGTAAATAGATTAATACACCCTTCCAAACGCTCATGATTTGAAGCACCTCTCCCTCTTGCCTAGCTTGCAAGTTCGCAATAGTTTTTCGACCTTATCTAGATTGTGAAATAACTTCAGCTTCCTCTGGCCCTGTTAAGTCTCTGGGTTTCAACCTACCACTCAAAACAATCCAATCTACGCATAAAACTTACACCATGTTCCCCACACTCTATCACCAGGTTTACATCGCTGTCTATTTGAACATTATTACCGTCCGACCTTCAATAGGCTTCATATGCAGTACGCAAATCACCACGTATGAAAAGCGAACGCCAAAAGGCAAAATTTACGATGATGTTATGATCTTTGACTCCGCCCAGCCTAAGCTTCCACCTGTGTTAAATGAACGGAAGGCTTGCAAACTTATCTAAGGGCAACTTGCGAATTAGAGACAAATTCAGAAAATTGTCAAGTGTAGAAATTGTTTTATGATCGGTTCGGTTAGAGCAACCATTGAACTAGTTAGTAAATATTGTATTGTTGCCAGGAAGTTAAATTGGTGACACGGTGCTACTCCAAAGTTGTTCTTCCGTAAATTTTCATGAACAAAAACACTTTTTCTTCATTTTTTTTTCAATTAACTTATATAATATTTTCAATTCATGAGAGGCTGTGTTCCTTTTGGATTGCAACGACGTCTTACTTATTTCAATCAGTTGAGTGGTTCGTCTAAATTTTTTAACATTTCACACGGTAAACTCCCATTGGCTGCTGCAACTGGCAGTCATTAATGTGGCAAGTGTTAATTGAAAATGGTCAAAAGATGGCGCGTGTATTATGAACATCTGTAACCTTGTGATCAACAGGCAGATCGCACTCGCCCGAAAGGGCCACCTTTTACGTGCACATATGCAGCACACACGAGCATATTAAATAAATGATTATGGTACTGCCTGCACACAAAAATCCTATTTTCACCACAGTTTAACCGAATTTTGCAATGAAATCACGCACGATGCAAGCCTGGTAGACCTTGTTTATGTCAGTTTTGCTCAAATAAAAATAAAAATCTTTAAAATTGGCATTTTGAATTATTTAGGCTCAGAAAATGATCAACTGTTTCGAAAATCGGTCAACACTTTTGGATGTGTTGCCTAGGTTATCTGCTATTTCACAACATTGCAATCTCTATGAGTGATTTGTTTGGCTATCATAAATGCGCAGAAACAATGAGTCTACTATTACTCTTTCTAAAGGAATAGAAACAAAAAGCGTTTTGGCGCTTACAACACCTTTTTGATTTTTGATCTTTGCCCGGTTTTTTGTGAACATTCAATTTATCTCAGTATTTGTGGTTCTTAGTTCACCTCTTACACTACAATCATGACATGTTAGATTTGCGCTCTCTTGCAGTAAATGATAGTTTGAATTAAGCTGCCGCCCCTAACCCCAAAATTTCTAACAAGACTTGTATCCCCTCCTAAATAGTAAACAAACCAAACATACGATTTCATACTCGACCATCATCCAGTAACAATTGTGTGAAAGTACACACTTCACGACATTAACTAGATGAGACTTCAGTACATCATACTTTTCGTCAGCATTTTTAATGACAACAGGTTCGTTGAGCCAATTCAGATGTGGCTGTTGCTGGTGTCATTTAAAATGTACATGATATATGGTTTGCTTTGTGGTTTGCTTTCCCAACTATCGCGCGTCCCATCCGCCGCTTATTTTGAACTTTCTACATTGTTTTCCCTATCAACTTGCCTTCTTCAGCCAATAATTCAATCGTATGTCTCAATTTACTGTTCTAACACTGGCGTACAGGTGGGGTGGGGGCAGGGTGGAAGGTTTGCCCCCCCCCCGACGACTTTGGCCGGGAAAAAATTGCAAAAATCATGCTAAACCAGCCGTTTTTTAGCCCCCTGACCGGGAAAAAATTGGCCTTTGACCTCCCATTCTTGATAATTTGCCCCCCAGACGGGCAGGCCCGATACGCCACTGCTTTTTCTAACGTCCTCTCAACACCCGGCTCTTTTCCTTGAGTTACAAAATTCCACTTGCCTTATCCATTTCTTGCTTAATAGCGTAAAGTCGGAAAGTCAGATATAGACGCTATGGCTTGCATATGCTCTGTCCGAAATGTTGCATTCCGTCCTTTATCAATATCAGCAGCTTTATGAGCTCAAGCTTTTCTGGGGAAAGGCGCGCGCTCTCCCTCTTCATAATTTGCTAGCCCTAATACGATAGTTCAAGGAGACATTTGTCGTTGGGCAGAAGCTCTCAATGAATGTCGCCAAGAGCGCAAGTAAGCGCTAAGCTTTGAGGTTTCACATCTTTTTGGCTCGACGTATTATTTTACTACTTATATTTTTTTTCTGCAACTTTTTTAGCCGACTGACTTTTGCCTTTCGCGCACTGCTTTCTTTTAATCCTTTTTTGAGCGTTTTTTGGATTTGCAAGTGCCTTTCCTTAAGCTTTGATTTCTCTAAGAGCAGGAACGCAATAGATTTTGTACAGCAACAATATTATATACTGACTTCAAAACTTTAAATGGCCACACCTCAGACTCAAGCCCTTTTTCTAAATGGATATCTCTTTTCCTTTTGGAATCATTCTTTTTTTTTTTTTTTTAATTTTTTACTATTATATTAATTGAAATAAAAAACATCAGTGAAAATAAGGTTACTCCCCTTGTATTGGCAAATAGCGTCCAAGACCTTTCGTACCAAGCACCCATGGTAAGCGACTTGGAAGCCGACTGTAGAACAATGTCTAAACAAACTCTTTGGAATGGCCAGAATTTTCCATGATGAATGTGAACATCATTAAATTGATACATAAGATACAAACCAATACGGCTGCAATATATCTCTAGACCTTCTCAAAGCACGCCAAAATGTAAGGCCACCCTGTGTTTACATGAATTAAACCTTGGGCAAAGAGCATAACTAACCAAATTGGAGATCTCCACTTCAAAACTAAAAAGACAAGAAGTTCTTAATAGCCCCAAATCAATTCCGCATAAAGAAATTAACAAACATTTAAAGTGACAGGAGATTTTTTTGAGGATTAGAATTTCTCTCAAATTGCTCTGGATCGATTGTAGACCACCTAACAAAAACGTTTTGAAGGTTTATTGGACAAACAAGTACAACAGAAAACCGCTAAACCTTGTTTTGAACTTGCCTGACTATCGTAATTTTCTCCATAGAACACCGACCGTGCTTTGAATTTCTGTCGTACACAACAGAAAGTACTAAATCATCATCTTATTACATAAAGACGACGTATTCGGCTTATTCACTTCAGGTGTTGTCTAATACATTGGAAAGCATTCCAAATATGCAAAAAAAACCCGGGTTCAACAAAATTGGGGGGCTTCTTCTGGAAATCTCATGTCTCTTTAACGCAATATGGGAGTATGGCAATCAGAAGTTGAACAAACTAGCGCCAATATTGCTACTCAGTACAAGATAATGGACGTTCAGGATATGAACCAAAAACCTTTCTTGCAGCAACCAAAAATCCTGTTGTAAATCTTTTAACCGAAAATCGTCAAACAAAAGTTGTGATAATTCTTCGTTGTATGATGGAGAAAACAAACTTGTAAACGGGAGAAGTAGTGGTGAAAGAAGCTCCATTTTGGTCTGGTGTAGAAGTTAACCTCGAAGCAACCAATCTTGACGAACTGTATGAAAAGTGGAAGTCTAAGATTTTGGAGAACATTTCAACATTCCAAAACAGTGGAAGTGGATGGGTCTTCAGGTCTATTGTATCCTTAGAAATTCACACAGTCAAGTACAAACCTTTGAGTGGATCATCGTACATTCCACTTCCAGAAGATTTGGCTAAAAAGCAAGCAATCATCAACTTGAAAAATGAGGATAACCAGTGCTTCAAATGGGCTGTTACTCGAGCTTTACATTCAGTTGATAAAAATGCAGAACTAATAGACAAAAAGCTAAGAGCAAATGCCGAAGAGCTCAACTGGGACGGCATCACATTTCCAACTCCTCTCAAAGACATCGACAAGTTTGAAAAAAACAATCCATCAATTTCTGTCAATGTCGCAGGATTTGCAGAGAAAGGTTCATGTAGAGATGCAAAGCATGAAAATGAAGTATATCCGCTGAGAACAAGTCCTTACCACGACCGAGAACATCAACTTGACCTTCTTTTGTTTTCGAACTCTGAAACTCAACATTACTGTGTGATCAAAAATATGAGCAGACTGCTACACAGTCAGAAATATAAAAAGCATGCTATGCGTTACTATTGTCGAAGATGTTATTCTTCTTACACTTCCAAAGAGCAACTAACGATACATGAAGACCTTTGTCAAATGAATGAAACCGTGAAGGTTGAAATGCCAATGAAAGGTTCATTTCAGTATTTCAAACACCATTTCAAATCCCAACATATACCTTTTACCGTGTATGCTGATTTCGAATCTTTCACAAAACCGATTCACACATGCCAACCAGACTCCAAAGACTCGTACACCAAAAAATATCAAAAGCATGAACCCTCTGGTTTTTGCTACTACATTAAATGCTTCGACGATTCGGTTTACACTCAAGATCCTGTGATTTACACTAACAATCAGAAAATGAAGATGTTGCTCAGATTTTTATAGACAGACTAGAGAAAAACATCCGGGAAATCTACAGCAAGTTTTGGAACATAAAAACAACAAGTTTGTGTCGGTAAATAATATGATTTTTAGTCCGCGTGAGCGAGAAATCTATGAGAAATCAACCCATTGTCACATTTGTAAGCAAATTCTCACCCCGGATGACAAAAAAAAACTACAACGTTCGAGATCATTGTCATTTCACTGGGAAATTCAGAGGAGCAGCGCACAATAAGTGCAATCTCGCTTATAGAACACCAAAATTTTTTCCAGTGATCTTTCACAATCTTGCGGGCTATGATGCACATCTCTTCATCAAAAATCTTGGAAAAACTGAGGGGAAAATAGACTGTATCCCAAGCAATGAAGAAAAGTACATTTCTTTCACCAAAACAATTACAGTTGACACCTTTAAAAACAAAGAGAAAAAATTGGTTAAAGTCGAGCGTGATCTTAGATTTATCGACAGCTTCAAGTTTATGACTAGTGGACTTGGCAAGCTTGTTGCCAACCTCGATGAATTTTACGAATTACCAAAATTTTCCCCTCAAGATCATCAAAGGCAGCTTCTCCTCAGAAAGGGAGTCTATCCATACGATTATGTGAATTCTATCGAAAGACTCAACGACATACAACTTCCACCAAAGGATGCCTTTTACTCTAAGCTCAATGATACTAACATATCCGAAGAGGACTATGCTCACGCTCAAAAGGTGTGGTCTGCCTTCGACATGAAATCGATGAGGGATTATCACGATCTGTATCTCAAGACTGATGTCCTACTATTGGCTGATGTCTTTGAAAACTTCAAAAAAGTCTGTGTGAAAAATTATGAACTTGATCCTTGTTGGTATTACACGACTCCTGGACTATCCTATGATGCGATGTTAAAGAAAACTAAAATTGAACTCGAGCTTCTCACAGATGTAGACATGATGCAGATGATTGAAAAAGGCATACGAGGAGGTGTAGCGATGATTCCCACCAGGCATGCTGAGGCTAACTACAAGTACATGGGAGACAAATATGACTCCAAGCATCCTTCGTTGTTCATCCAATATATGGATGCTAACAATCTCTATGGATGGTCGATGAGTCAAAAATTGCCGGTAGGAGACTTCAAATGGATGACTGAGGAACAAATCGAGAATTGGTATGAACAACCATGCATTCTTGAGGTGGACCTCGAATACCCTCGTGAGCTTCACGATCTTCATAACGACTATCCTCTAGCTCCAGAAAGAGTTATAGTTGACAAAGTTTAAAAACTCATTCCAAATCTTAGAAACAAGAAAAACTATGTGATTCATCACAGAGCCCTGAAACAGTGCTCAGATCTTGGACTCAAACTAACCAAGATCCATCGTGGAATAAAATTCCGTGAAGAGTCTTTTATGAAAAAGTACATAGATTTGAATACTGAGCTACGAACTAGAGCGAAACAGAGTTTGAAAAAGATTTTTCAAGCTGATGAATAACACAGTGTTTGGCAAAACGATGGAGAACATTCGAAAAAGAGTTGATATACAGTTAGTGAACGATCGTGTAAAAGCTACCAAGTTGGCTTCGAAACCAAATTACGATCGAACCACAATCTTCGATGAAAATTTGATCGCTATCCACATGAGAAAAATCAAACTGTATTTCAACAAACCGATTTATTTGGGTATGAGCATTCTTGACATTTCGAAGACTAAGATGTACGACTTTCACTACAACTACATCAAAGCAAAGTACGGACACAGAGCAAAGCTGTGCATGACAGATACAGATTCTCTCTTGTATGAGATTCAGACTGCAGATTTTTACAAGGATATTACTCCAGACGTGAAAAAATTCTTCGACACTTCCAACTATCCAGCCGATCACCCATCAGGAATTTCAACCGGTGTGAATAAGAAAGTCCCTGGTCTGTTCAAAGATGAAGCTGATGGGGAAATAATTTCCGAATTTGTTGGACTCAGGTCGAAATTATACGCCCTAAAGATGTATGAGGGAGAAGAAGAAGGCAAAGGGGGTGAAGAAAAATGTGATCAAGAATAAAATTACCTTCGATGATTACAAAAATGCTTATTTGACCAAAAACCTCAAAGGAGAACTATGAATGTGATCAGAAGCTACGCTCATGAGATCTATACAGAGGAGGTGAACAAGGTCGCTCTGGATGCAAAAGATGACAAGCGTTTTATACTAGCAGACAAAGTGAACACATACGCTCTTTATTACGACGCATCTCCTATGGAAACAGGTTATATCCTTAGACACACTGGCATAATATTGGTGTGCAACTCTCCAACCGACCCGTACTGTACCTCACAACTCAAAGAAAAAAAACAGCTTAAATTCACCACTCACGCATGGGGTTACAAAACTAATGAGCAGCAAAAAAAAACAAACAAAAAAAAAACAACTCCCAATTGGAAATTCAAATTGGGATTTAATCTACTTAGTTATCATTAATTTCAATGTCCATATTTATCTACCTTATCTTGCATAGCAAAAAATCATACATTGCAATGTCTGTTGATTCAGTCGATTTTTCCTTTAAAAATATATGCCCACACACACACACATTAGAGTAGTCACTATAAGTGCAATAAACACCACACGATACCTTTGACCCCAAGGTCTGACTCATACCGAGCCTTAGTTATAGAAGTATAAACCAAACAACTGTAGCAATGAGCTATTCAAACCTACACGTGCCTAGGCATGAAAATTGATTTCAACATGTTAATTGAGACACATCAACCCCCTGAGGCGATAACAACAGGGTGCCAAAAGGGTCTAAGAAAAAAAACCAGCCCTCTTGAACTTAAAGCGTGCTGTCTAGGACTTATGGCCTCGGGGGATATTTGGGTTATGAATGTTGGTGAGTGCTTATACTTAGAATCAAATACTACTGTATCATAAATAGCGGCCTACTGCTAGAGGGAGTGTGTGTTGACTATCTAGACTATCATCCCCAGGGGAACTGTTTGAGTTGTGACATTTTCACCATAGCAGAAGCGTCATAAAATTCCGTTCCGGTCAGAAAAATTCCGATCCGGTTTAAACTTTTTTTCTACATAGAGAATTAACTTCGATTTCAGAAAATTTTCAGAAGAAAAAAAAAATTGGAAAAAATTTTGTGTGTGTAGATGGCTATATTATATGGTTGGAATAGTGTTGATGTTTAACACGTGTGGGATTAGGAGATTGTGGTATCATCTGTAGGGAAAGGTGCTAGGGCTTAGAAAATTTTTTTTCGAGGGGTTAGGTTTTAGGGGTTGGAGAGTGTTTCTAGAAAAACTTTTCGGTTGTTTAAAAAAAGAAACTAAATGCATAAACTTAGTATATAGGGAGGATTGGATGAAATTTTCTGAGATTGGCATCAGTCGAGAATTATACGCAAATTGTGGAGTCAAGAGGTTCACTGACACTTTTTTGTCTCCTATACCAAGAGGTCATTGCACTTTTTTTCTCCTATAGGGAAATTTCCAAAAAAATGAATTATGGGTTGTACTGAAGTGTATTTAGCTTGAGATGCAACTATGTGAGGTCAACGAGGTCAATGCACTTTTTAAAATAAAATCCCCGAAAACAATAAAAATGTCTTTAACAAGACTTGTACGTGTGATCAATGAGTGCCATTGCACAAATTTAAAAGGAAAAACCAGACTCGAAAAAAAACCATGTGACAAAGCTGTTTTAGACAAGTGTAACAATGGCATCAAACGTTGTTGGAAGATGTTCCGCGCAAGAAACCAAAGGCCGCCTATTACATTGAGATCAATGTACGTTCACTGTTCAAAATATTTTATTAATCAAGCTGCACATGCGCTTTGTATAATCCTTTAAATCTGCATGAAAATTAATTGGTTTGCGTTTTATTGTGTTCGAATGAGGATTTTTTTTTAGAATTTACCTTCCGGACAGTTCGAGAGGACATCCCAGGAGCGAGGGAAATTTATCTTTTTCTTGTAAAAAAAAAATAAGGTCGAAAGGTCAGAGTTGTGGTTTAAAAAATTACCCAAAGACGAGTACATATGTGAAAATGCGGAGTAGAAAAAGACCACCGTGAAATAGAACCCGATTGGGATTTTTATAGATCACATACATGAAGACGACCACGGCAACCCAAACCTGTTGGAAACTTATTGGATTGGTTCTGATTACAAAATATCGGTAAGACAACTAGCCTACGCCTAGCGGGCTAAACGAAACACCTATCTCGATTTTTTTCGATCGATTCAGTCTGATCTTCATCAAGGTAATCTCTCAGCTGAGGTTCTTTCGTAGAGGGCATCAATCGAATTCTGTGAATTGTATACTGTCTATCGCATCACAAAACATCCTCGAATGTTCTTTCCTCGTGATTTGCCTCTTCAAATGTTCGTTGATATAGTCGATCTCTGAAGTCTTGCTTGATTCCACTCATTTCTGTGTCCTCTTCAATCTTTCCAAGCGAGATTGTGTCTTTTTCGTTCCGCAGAAGTATGCCATCGAACTGAATAAAAAAGTGCTCCCAGTAATGTGTCCCCGCTTGAGGATGAAAATTTACGAAGCATGTCACGTTTGGATATCTGCCATCTTTTTTTTATTTGATACTAGAAATCATCAAATTGAAATATTATTTTTTTCCTTTTGGATGTGGAGCTGGAGGTGGATGTGGAGATGAAGCTGTCCATTTTTGGTATCTAAATGCGTGTAATCACAACAATAACAAAACCCTCAAAACAAGAGGAACAGAGGTTGACCAAGCATATTTTTACCACCTCAGATTCTGATTGAGGCCTTGTTCCACTTTCGCTTCAGATTTTTGCGACTCTTTGAAGGCTTTCATCTTTGCGAGTCTTTCTTTGTTTTTGGCGGCCAGTGCTTTTCCAGCCGCCACTTTTTTTGGATCTTTTACTTTTTTGGACGTGGGTACTGTCACTTTCGCTGGAGCCTGGTGGTCTTGCTTTTACGGGAGCTGGTTTTTCTTTTTCTGCTTTTTTGGGAGCTGCTTCTTCCGTTTTTGGAATTGGTTCCGCTGTTTGCTGAACTTCTGATTTCTCCATCCTTTTATTTATTGAAAAAATTCTTGAGCGCGTCTAAATTTTGTCTAAGCATCATCTGGGCATCATCTGAGCATCATCTGCGCATAACATCTAAGCAGAAAGAATTTTTCTAAGCAGAGCATCTACAGGGTGAGTAAAAAAAACTTGACCCAGATTGCGTCCGCCATTTTGAATTTTTTAAATAAAATATATCTAAGATATGTGGTATCATCGGAAAGCCTATTTCATTATCTTTAATGTGCTGCAACGATAATTCCAATCTGATAAGTATAGGCCGAGTTTCAGTCTTTTGAATCAAGTAGTCAGCTTTTACCCCTATCCACGGATTTCCATCTGAATGCACGGTGGCCAACTAAACAAAATGACTCCCCAAAATGGTGATAAGGGCATGTCTATGTTTATGTCAAATAAAGTGGTATCTTAAGGGTGTAAAATATAGTGATAATGGTAAGTTTTATTTGAAACACTTTTTTTTCAAGATGTGGCATATTTTGGTGTACAAATATAGACAATACTTTAATCCTCAAAAGGTTGTCACCGATGTTTGTTCCTTCATAAGGTATGATTCATTCAACTCCTCCAGAAACAGCTAGAAACTGATACATGTATCAAGTTAATTTATGTTTCAAATGATTTTTATGGGTGATGAGGACGTAGAAACGTTAAGAGGGCATCGATGATCAATTGTGACTAATTTTGTGGGGTACATAGCGTCAATTTAATTCTGCAGCCAAAAATAGCCCGAGTGTTCTTCTGGACACTGATTTTGCTTCGCTGGATGCCGTTCATTTGTAATGTAACGTGGACAGAGCGCAAAAAACAGACTTTACTTGATTTCAAACAACTGTAGCTCGGTCTATTACCTAACCGATGCGACTGATCAAAATGGCGGGACAACAAAATGGGTCAAAATTTTTTTTGACTCCACCTTGTATAACAAAAAAAAATCTGTTCACGATAAAAACGTGAAAAGATTTTTTCAATCGATTTCGTCTACACCAACCTCCTTACTCTCAGTAGGATCAGGCAAAGGTTCAAGAGGAACCTGCTTCACTTGCTCTATATGATTACTAGTCATCAGCAAAGTCTCTATAGGAGCCAACCATTTTCCAAATCTTTGATACACGCTGCTAGTGCAGTTACTCAAAGCCAAATTGATGAAAGGTGCCTCATTGAGACTTTCTTCTAACTCCTCCGGATTGGTGAGAGTAAAATTTCCAGGAAGCAGTAACCTTACCGTGTTTGAGTAAGCCGAGACGATATGCTTTTTCAACGTCTTTGTTACCAAAGCTCCAATCCGACTTTCATATCGGGCATACAATTTTTCTATTTCTTTTTGCTCTAGCTTTTCGAGTTCATCAGAGGTGAAGTTTTTCCCGAGAAACTCTTTGGTCTGACCTGAAACAACAAGCTTAATCAGCTTTTCCCTCTTATCATTATCAACCTCCAGATTTTGCAAAGCAAAATCTTCAACAAACTCAGGCTTCATCGTCTTCTGAGCTTCTTCTTCGATAATTTTATCAATGTCTGTCATATTTTATTTACTACAAATTTGTGACCTATTGGCGGATGCAAAAACAGCAACAATCTCGAATACCGTTTTTGTTCTAGGTTTTTGTTTAGCTTCTTCCTCTCATTCACGGGTACCACGTTGTTCTCCTTCATAATCGTGCCGAAATCATCTCCATCTTTGCACCAAAAGGTAGCTATCCATTTGACCTGCCTCCTGGTGGTTTTTGGAACAGCGACGTAAGTTTGAGACAAAATCCACAGAGAACAGTTATCGTGACGTCCGGAACATGCTAGCTTTATCAGAGCGCTTCTTTCTTTGTCTATTCCTTCTTCGGCGATGCTGTCATCGATCAAAAACAGAACCTGCCCATCAGTCATTTTACCTATGACCTCGTAAAACACCTTGATTGTCGTTTGAAACTGATCATCAGATTTCGGAAACCATTCTTCGGGATCAACCATAAAAACCTGATCCGGATAAGCTTTGTTGCTGCTCCAATTTGGACAGATTATCACGATGTACTCAAAAAAATCTATGTATTCTTTTTCAAGGAGATCCAGAATGAACTCCGTCTTTCCCGACATCGTCTCGCCAGAAATGATCGCGCTATGTGCAAATTTCGAAAATTCCATTTTTTATTTTTTATCAAAAAAACCGAATAAAAAATACTTCTATGGAAATTAAATCCATAGAAGTTTTTTTATTTAATAGGCGGTTTTCTGCAAGCGTCCGTCCTCTATATGCAGCATCGCATCTTGAATGTAAAACACGTACGCATTGAGGTCGCCTGCGGTTTCGGCATCTCTCTCTATCTCGATTTGTACGCTTTGAATAGCCCCCTCTAGTTTGTTTCCAGAACCGTGAAGACTGTCATCGTCGGTTGTTCTCATGTCTATCCAGAGTCCGTATTTCGTAGTCAGATAGTC